>JAQGAH010001394.1:0-14741 GCA_034696885.1 Lepidocyrtus paradoxus
CCAACCCCTTTGTTAATCCATAATATTATAATCGTATCACAAATCACAATTCGGATGAGTAACCTGTATATGCTGTTGATCTGTATCTGGGCGCAGCCCTGTAACCGGTAACGGTACTTGTTTATTTCATTTCCTCATACTAAGTATTCATTTCCGGAAAATATAGACGATTTAATGATTCAATATGGCAATGACACAAATCCATTTAGGATGAATTCCTAAAGGGTCACGTTAACCGTGTGTTTTGGATGAGCTGCACGTGACAAGACGCATGAGATAAATTGACACGACTTAAACTGACAACGTGTCAATTGCAATTGCTTCATTCATATTATAACAATACACACCTATATTACGTAAGTTACCTTTTTGAACAATCTAAGAAGAGCCGCGTAATCCGTCGCAACATACTTCCTTAGGGTGAATATAGCTTCCGGGATCTCTTTCACCGGCACCGGCCACAAACTCTCGTAAACGTTTGCCATCAAGTAGCCAATACTAAAAGGAGTATAAAGATGGACTCCAGGCCTATGCTCCGTAGGCTCAGACGTTTCCAATATGTGCACAAGATGATCAGTAAAGTTGGCAAAATTCGATATATATTCTGGAATGCCATCAACACCTGGGAAAGCTTTGGAGGTCTGAGATACGCAAAACATAATCAGAACATAATGGTAGAGGAGGAGTTGACGACGATGCCGACAAAGGGGTGACGTCATCGTAAAAATTGTGACAGCAGGAAAGTTACAAGCGGAGAAAATAGATATAAATGTAACGACTACTTCTTGCTTTCAAAATCAAATATATATAAGAGAGGAACTATTTACGTCACATTTCACAGATCTTTTGAAATCAATTTTTTATTTTTGTCTAGTCCTACTTCATCGGAACTTCCCACGATCCTATAGAAAAGCCGTTGCTTCCTTTCTTTTCATTCCAATGGAATGTGGGTCTTACTTTCTGCAATCTTTTATTTACCCTTGGCTTTCAGGCTTTGTCACATGAAGATAATGAAAGCTAAGCAGTAACACAGAAACTTTATCCGAGACGGATTACTCCTCAATTATTTTTCACTATATCTTCCGTAAAACACTATTTTCTTGATTCCAGCGAAAATGGAGATGTTCCTTCATTGTTAGAGCGGATGAGCAAATACGTTATTTGGCTACGATGTGAAGATGACTGATGAAGCTGGCAAAATGACAAAAGGAGAAAATAATGTTCTTCCCTGGTGGTTTCTCTTCATCAAGAGGAGTTGATGATGAAGTGATGAACCGTCTAGATGACAGATTTTAGCAAAAAATGTCCACAGACGAGATATATCATTTCATAGAAATAAAGTCATATCATCAATCATCATTCCGCTACATACATGTATTCCGCTGTATATGTACATGTGAAAAAAATGCAATAAAAATGTTCCTCAGAAATATAATCTATGTAAGTAGATATTAACCTTTCATTTATCTTTCACTGGTTTGGTGATATTAACACCAGAGTAATATGAAGAATACATTTTTTGCCAATGCAATAAAAAAATTGCGCGTGTTTAACTCGATGCAGTACCTACCCATACTTTGCACTTCACTTGATACACATATGCCTATATGACTATGTTTTGTAAGGTGATAAGTGACACGACTCAGTTGTTGATTGTGAGTGTCAACAATGACGAAATCTGGGCCATTCAGTTAACTGATCTTCGTCGAAAATCTAAGAATTAAGGATCCCCCTTTCTACACCAGCACAATACATTATGCTGCGAAAATCTCAATACTTGAAAAGTCAAAGATGCGGAAATGCACTCTGTGACTCTCACATTGCTATATAGCCATCGGAGGCGGTCATTAAACCGTGGTACTAGCAAAATATGAAAGCCAGCAATCATGCAGCCTCAACTATAACTGGTCCTGCAACGTATATATGACGGACCAGCTTTAGCTGAGATGGGTATAATACCGAGATAGGATGATCAGATCATGAGTATACCGCAATTTCTTTTATTGAAACGTGTCCTTTGATCGAAAACGAAAGCTAGGGCCATTTAAATTACTGTAATTATAGAGCTGGTTGATGAGAGGTTATGTAGTAAGTTCAAGATTAGAGTGGTGACGCCAATGTAAAGTTCATTTTTGATGATATATGCATGTCACTTGCAAATAGAAAATCGTTGTATTTCGTCTACTTTCAATTGTACGAAATGAAGGGGAAAAAACACGGAATAAAAGATTTGATGAGAGGAAAAATACAAAAGCGCAATAATACTCAGTAATAAAAAAGTAGGTTAGCGCGATTTTTGATAATAAAATAATTACTTGTAGGTAACTGTTGCAATGATTTAACTATTTTATATTAAATCTATCAATTCTACTATAGCTTATAGAAGCCAAACGTGTCCTTCTCAATCGTAACTCTTTGTGTCTCCCTACTTGCCACAGAAGCTTTTTGATAGCATAAAAGATAAAACCAGTAGTTGGATTTACAACTTCGAATGGCTGCGGTGCAGAATAACTCTATTTGAATATCTAAGGTTATTTCTCGAATTTATTGTTTTGACGCCACGTAAGTACATGCATTATGATACTTTTGTTCGATGCAATGAGCAGTGTAAAACAGTTTATAATTAAACATTTTTTGTCAATTTACTCATTTGACGCATGCATGTCGTGAACTCGTGAAATTTTAATTGGCATTGACACGAGGAATGGCATGACAGAACACCAAACGCGTTCACCTTGATAGATACAGCTACCAAATTGCTGTTATTTTGCAGACTGAAACTGAAAGTTAGGCACATAAGATCATTTCACATTTTCCTTTATTTGTAACAAAACTCTTTATTTTCATGTAAACAAAAGTAACAAATACATTGTTTAAGGTGACGAAGCGAAAACATACATAAACAAGTAGAGTGAAAAGCAATTCTCGGAATCACACAATACCTTTTTCACTTTCCTTTTCATTCCCACTTTCCCCTTGAAGCCATTTATATAAAAAGCAGGAAGAGAGACATATGCCCTAACCTAACCTAGTATCGCTTTGGCTTGGCTTCATACTACCACTTTTTTCATTAACGGATCCAGATATTTGATCTACCGACGAATTTTGGGAATTGGCGTCTTCATCAAATGACAGAGAAAAAAAGGTTGGAACTTCTCGCGTCCCGTTCACAGAAATGGAATTGTTAGGAGCTCCAGAGGTCGGGGCAAAGCTACGACAACTCCACAAGTAAAATTTTTCAATTTCATTGAATATAGCGTTGACATCTGCCTCGCTGCTTGGATCACTACTATTCCCAGCCATTCCATTCTCATTGGGCTGCATTGTGGTCATTCCATCCTCATTGGGTGAAGGTTGCATTGTAGTCATTCCCATGTCATCATCCTCACCTCCAGGCTCTGTGGAATTCTTAGCGAATTCAAGATTCACGAGGATTTCCACCGTCCCGAAAAACAGTGGCCCGACTTCGCTGTCATTTAAATACCAGAGGAATGATCTGTCCAAGGCTAAGGTTGGAATGTCACTTTCATCTGGTGGTAGGGTGATCCCAGCTTCGAGATTGACATCGCCTGACTGATCCACAACGACGGAATCGTTGCTGGATTCTGCTGAGGAGAAATTTGGGTTCACTTTGGGTCCAGCTCTATCCTTTAGATTCCCTTCGGAATATGGTTTATTCTTATTCTGCTGTTGCTTTCTCTCGTCATCGTCGCTATTCTCGACTTCTTTATCGCCTCCTCCATTAATAATGCTGAAGAGTGACTGGTATCTCTCCACCGCTACACCTGAAGAATTTTGATGAAAAATATAGGCAAATGATGTAAGAATTTAATAATGAAATACATGTCCAATAAATCTCCATACCCAGGCAGATTTTCTTTGAAAACATATACGTACACAAGATAACCTCCAGGGAATGCATTATTATGGATTCAGACATAGTAAAGAAAAAAATTTTGTTCTGCAGTTGCCTCTACTTTGTATGCATGTATGCTACTTGTTGCCGTAGATTAGTGAGAAAAATGTAAGTTTTATATAGTATATAGCCTTATTTTTTGCTTGGAAGGTTACATAAAGTAACCGGAACGCACATAATATTGAACGCTTTCAGGAAGCTAGTGGCCTTAAAAATTTGAAGTTCACAGGTGAACCTATGCGTAATCTTGACATGTTGATATCTACTATAAACAGAAATATGATAGAAATGTTTATGATACCTAACTGGTACAAAAATAACCGGTTTCGTAATTTTAACTTTGATGTCTTGAAATTGAAATTTAAAAAAAATTGATGTAAAATGGTAATTTTACTGTAAAAAATCATTGCGCTTTTGTTATTGAGTAAAAGATCCCATATTATTCCGGGCACATGAAAACTTTACGTCAGGAGAAAGAAAAAACCATGAATATAAATCATGTTTGACTTCTTTTTCACATGAATCGATTTTAGACCGATCGTTTTTCAAATGTAACTGGAAATAAGTAAATGCTAGCTTTGCGAGGGTATCGCCAATATCCTGATAGAAAGCTACTGTCATAAGACTATAGAAGTATGGGTTCCTTATTAAGCTCCCTAATTTGATGTATCCAATTCCTACCGGAAACCAAAGTCTATACAAACCTGTGGCTGATGCAAGTTCCAAGAAGTCTTCATTAAAGTCCAGAAAGTTTACTTGAACCATGGGTCTCATGTAGTATGGATAGCGGCCAAAGAAGTCCCGAATTATGGTGCAAAACGTCTCATTCATACCCACCTGGAAGTTATTCATTCAAAATTTGCAATTTTAGTACTTAGTAATTTAGCTATAATAACCATCTGCGTCATTACTGTTCCAACACTTCAAATCATATTAATACTCATCTTAAATCGAACATAAAGTTACTTTCCCACGCTCCCATACTTAATGAAACTCAATAAACTTCAACGCGATCGTATTTTTCATGGTCATGTCATGAGTCGTACTCATACTTAGAGCATTGCCCCATGAATAACCTTTTATCTCACCAGTCATTTCATTTCATATTCAACAACAGTTTTTAGTAAAACTTTTTTTGGATTAAATTCCTCACCTGCTCCAGCTCCTGGCCATATTGATCAACATCTGTGGTGTTGAATGCCGGTACTTTCAGACGGATCTGCTTCAGTTCCCACCTACAATTTTGCAAAGAAAATGTAAGACTTTTATTCAAATATAAAGGAGTCAACAGAGTTCACACTCTATTTATGTTAATAAATATACTTTGTTGGGAATGGCACAATATCCACTGCGTCCTCCTCATCCTGTTGGGCACGGAAATACTTGGAACTGATGTTCACATGGGGTAGGACAAAAACGACGTTTTTTGTGCCACCCTATTGATACAAAAAATATTACTTTATCTTTATTTTGGAAAGTGCCCTTAGTTCTAAGAAAAAGCTTCTATCTTCTAAAATATGCATTCAATCCAATACGCACGTAAGTTGCGGAGTTGGAAAAAGGAGTATAGTAGTTCGCTACCTGTTCCAAGTGCGCCGAGAAAGTTTTAAAAGCATATTTCACACAACTTTTGTATTATCAGAAGCCTCGCTCAAAAAGTTTTTGGGAAAAAAAGTTCTCAAAGTTTCCATCTACATACTAGTATATTGAATGCCGCCTATACACTTGTTTTTAAAGACATCAGGGCTCAACTAAGTTCTTCCAACAAAAGTTTTTTATGTTGTTTGATGATATTTTATTTTTATCTATCAATTTGCTACGTAGATGGAAGGTACGTTGAAAGTTTTTCCTGTATCAGTCTGTTTGTCTTCACTCCTGTACGCACAGGTTGCCAATTAAATTAAGTTTCAAACATCCAGTTTTCATTAATAGTGTGTCAATAAATTATTAGCATAATTATTAATAACTATTTACAGGTATTAGAACTTTTTCGTCGTTGGATCTAATTTATTCCTAATGCATTCCACTTTTCCTTTTCAGTCTTGATATACTTGTGTTCCTTGCCTTTTCCATTTCCACTATTTTGAATTGTAAATTTACTTATACATATCTTACCTCAAGCGGAACTGCAACGGCAGTGAATTCCTCTTCTTCCGCTACAAAGAATTTTCCTTCTGTTATCAAATAAGGAATTCCACCGTTTCCCTGGAACGTCCCGATTTCCCCGTCTGTCCACGGATTCTGCCAGCCGTTGATGTAGTGAAATGTTGACAATACGATTGCCTCCGTTGATTTTCTAAATGGGGTTCCAATTCTCGTAACTGCAAAGCATAAACAATAATTTTATTCTTATTCCTTTGAGCAATCACATTTCTTCACGTTTTTTTTTTAAAGGTGAATGAACATTCAAAAATATGTAAGCAAACTCCCGTTTATACATTACCTGGTGGAATCAAAAGTGTATCAACCTTTTCATTTGTGACGTTGCTCAAATGCTCCACCATCATATTATATGTTTCCTTCCAAGTCTCCCTAGTCCAAGTTACCTCACGTACTTCCGTCATCAATGTCTCTGTCAGATCCTCGCTTGGAGAGTAGTTGGGGCGAAGGGAGAATAGCACATTTGAGAGCGTCACATTCTCATCCTGTCATAACATTTAAGCACAAGCAAAATAATCATCGATTCTAATCAAAACTTTTGTTTTTATTGATTTTCGGGCCTCAATAGCCGACCCATAAGCCCACCATCTTAAAACGAAATGACGTACATTCCGAAACTTTGCATATTTCTGTATAAAAACTGGGTAAATATAGAACCAACCGTCTCAAGCATTTCCAAAAGCGTTCCATACGAGTCCAATATTTCACTCCGTGGAATCCCCAAAACTTGGGCAAAGCCAGCATCCGACACATTCCAATTATTCTCACTCGCCAAGGTAGAAATGGAAAGGAGCATTCCTGCAGCGAATGGGTAAGCCAGAGACCTCCCAGCTCCAAGCAGACTTTGGAAATTCGTTACATTTGACAAATTTTCAGGCACGACGGGACTGATCTTGATCTCGCCAGTTCTGGGAAGGAAGAGGTTTCTAATACTATATGCACTATTGGCTATTAACAGGAGCGTTATAACGGTGAATGGTATGTTTATCACACGGGGAGGCTTCATTCTTTCCTTTCCAAGGGCACGTTTCATACAATCACAGAAAAGGTTCTCTTTACCTCAAACAATCAAAGCGGGACAAACTTCAGACGGTTTCGTACAATGTCCTTGAGACTTTTTAGGCCTAATTATACAACCATTTTTACTAACTGGTCGTTATCTAAAATTATAATGAGTGCGAATAACCGGAAAATATATGTAATTCACATAACATATTATTACCAACTGACTGGAGAGGCAAGTTCTGCATTCAAATCAAAGATCGAGATTGGAGGAAAAAGTCATTTCATCAGTACGAACAACAAGTTTCGTCTTCATGATATCTCTGATGATAATGTTATGTAATGCTTCAATATGATTGTTATCAACAGTCCGAATTTTTTCAAGAAAAAATCTCAAACCACCATTGTTAAGACAAGGTTCATTGCTCCTTTCCCTCATACCTGTTTACCCACTCCCAAATAAAAGGTATCTCTTGCCGGATGAAATTGAACGGAAAATGAACAAGTCTTACATAAGTAGCTCTGCTGAAGCATCAGATTTTAATGAGACTATTCATAGGTAAATAAAACCACGGGTATTAGCCATCCTCACGACAAAGATTGTAGCATGAACGGAGGTTAGACTATAGTGACCAGAGTACCTATTAATAACTATTAATTTGTTGGTTACGTCACGTCATTTCTCCATTCATCCGTATATTCAGCAATTTTATGAGTCCTTTTGTTGTTTCAAAAATATTTTCAAGGTACTATTTCCCTACGGTAAAATCATGTATGCTCGTGTGCATCCGACCACTCTGCAAATAAAAAAGCCTGATTGTGCAGAATATAAATTTTTTAATGAAGCCTGTTTCGCTCAACTAGCGTTGCTGCTCACTGTTGCTTGCTGCGTGACCAAGATTTATAGAGACAGGGAGAACTGTCAATTCGACAGTGTTGATGGTGATCTCCTTTACTGTCAGAATCGAAGGGGTTCTCATGGCATGGTTCCAAATCTATCATTGTATTGTCTCCCCCAAATTGGAATATAAAACAGCTTGGCTTTGTTTGCTTTAGCTTCATTTAGTGTATAAATTTTCAAATGCTGACAAGAGCTATTATATACTCCCTTCTCGGGGCGACCTTTTAGCAATGCAACGTCCGGTTAGAAGAACACAATGCATAGAGAAAAATTTCTGGAATCTGAGAGTTCCTCTGGGTGTGAAGGACACGGGTTTTCCAAAGGTTAACCACATTTCGGTGTTACCTAACATTTGGTAACCGAGAGGGGGAATGGAATCTGTTAGAAGTTATAAGTATGGTCACTGGTGTCATTTTCATTGAATGAAGGGACGGTCATGGATTCATTTTCATATGAATTTGTAAGCTCACCTACATATTTCGGTAAACAATATAAACGCTGTAATTATCTCGCTCATTTATTATGTCATAAGTTAACAGTGCTAACATCATAAGTCATATCATGACTCATGACTTGCAGAGATGAGCGAACAAATAAATTCCATAGATTGCCTGATTTGAACTGAATGTAAAGTGATGGACAGGGCAACTCATACTTTCATGGAAATTTTTTTCACCATGTAGGCGAATTGTTGATTTTGCTTAGGCAGTTAGCTACCCATTTTGCATTTGCGTTTTCAAATTCGTGTATGCATCGTAGTTTTGCTCTACTGCGAACGAGACAAACACATAGTTCTGCAACTAATACATCTCTAGTTAATCATTAATGTATCTGTAACAGCGAATTTGTTCGTATTTATATACTCACGCCCACTACAATAGGATGCATGCCATATGAAAAATTTTAAAACAATCTTAGAATGGATGCCAATGGCATTGTATTGTGTCAGATGGTGAGATATTGATCACTATTAAAGACCTTTCAAATACTGAAATTGAATATGATATGGAACCATTGGACCCGTAAAAAGTTTTTGCCTAGTTGTTAATATCAATAAGGAAAAATAATATAGCTTTAGATGGCTGCCAGTTTAGTTGGCCATATTGAAGTAAAAGGTACTGAAATAGTATTGATTGACATGATAACATATTTTCCTATAATTGAATGAAAATCCCATTTTGTTGTCCATCAGGGCAGAAACCGCCAACTAACCGTTATTCTTCAAAGCCATGTGGTATCATTGTCTAAGTGCAGTTTGGTTCAACTGGTTTAAGTATGCTTTCGTCATTCATATTCGTAAAAATGCAAGTGACCTTGACTAGGCTCGAGTGGGATAACTATTACTTTGTATAACATGGCACTAACATGATTATAAGCACTTTGGGAGTTGGTGAAGCATAGCAAAACGTCTTTTGACGTATTAAAAAAGTCACTTCCTAGTTCAAAGAAATGCTTTTTTTTTAAATTTGTCCTGTGATCTAATTTGAACCAGGTTTTTAGTAATGTAGGCATTTATAATTTATTTAATAACGCAGATTTCGTATTTCAAAGGAGCATCATTTAATAAAGAGCAACTGTAATTATTCATTTTAAACTTCTTACAATATTTAATATAATTATGTATGTAGCTGCATCTTAAAAAATAGGCAAACAGTAGAAAAAAGTAAATTGCGTCTTGAGTTCAGAATGAAAACAAGTGGGACATTAATTGGCGGATTTGAACTTACAACGAAAACGAAAGTATGCGGAATACAGGGAAGCGAAATTATTAAAAAAGGGCGACTCTTCCCTTTTATAGAAATTTTCTATACAGAGGACACTTGAAAAAACAAGAACATAATACTATAAAAACATATATATATATTCTAAAATGAGGAAGCTTTCATGGGCAATTCCATAACAGCGTTTTATAAGCATCAAACAGCCAAAAGTCTTCATCCGTCTCCAGTCCATACTCCTTCTTGTAGGTTGCAAGGGAATGTACCGTGCCATAATAGAGAGGGCCCAACTCCTTATCAAACAGATACCAGAAGAATGGCTGACTAAATTGAATGGTATCTGGGCTGACCACTTCAGGCACAACAGTACTTGTGGGAAGGTCGGCTCTAGCCTCGATTTTAATGGTTGTGGAGGGAGCTGAAGTGCTGGATGGGGATGGAGCTGAGTCCTCAGCACTCGATGAATTTCCAATCATCGATCTCGACGAAAACGCAGAGCTTTCTGCTGCAGCAGCCACATCCTCTGTAATATCATCTGATGATGGGGGCTCATCAAGTAGTGAACCTTGAGCGGTAATTGTCTCACTGGTTTTTGGATCTTCTATGGTCAAGTCGACCCCCTTAATTTCCATCCTTCCTTCCGCTAATGATCTTGCAAGCTGATCGTCCAAAACTACGGGAACAACGACCTCCGCATTTTCCTCATCCTCGCCAACAATAGTGGCGAAATCTTCGAGGGGAGCATCCACAGGCCCATTATCAGACGGTGGGCCAGAACCATAATCATAATCTGGAGCGTGATCCTCCTTCAGTTTTTCCTCAGAATTGACGCTAGAACCTTTGAGCAATAAAAAAGGACACAAATTATATAGGCACGTTCATAAAAGGAAAATTATAATGAACGAGAGAGTGAGGCTGAAAAAAGCAGTTTCTTCAAATTTTCTGCAATGTTCCTGAACATCACGGAAAATGACTACACAATATAGTTAGCACGTCATATCCTTTCTCTCTTCTTTTTAGCCATTCTAATAAATGCTTAAAAGGAAGATAGGAAAGTAGAGGAAAAACCATTTTTGCCTTTTTTTGTGAGTCCCACGTTTGCCGTTTCGTGAAAGATAAAATTAAATTATAAAGGGTGAGTAGGATAGATGGAATATAATGAAAATTCATGTTTGAGCTTAGGGAATTCCAAGAATCAGGGCCAAACATTTTCACTCTCGCACACTCCAAACTGAATGAAAAGGAAATCCCAACAGTGTGCCTTGGCCCATTATCAGAAGACATATTAGTTGTGCTTGACGAGCAGAAAAGAGTGGGGCTCGCAAAACTCAAATATCATTCAACTCGACATCCCATCCTTAGAAAATATTACATAACAGATTTATGCAAGCGCAAAATGAAATGAAGATGGAGAGAGGGAACAGGAGCTAAACATAGCAATCAAAATAATTGCAGAAAATAAATGTTTTTTCTAAGTATACCGGTAGCTGATGCAACTTCCATGAAGTCAGGAGCCAGTTGGATATGGTGAGCCTGCACAATTGGGCTGGAGAAATATGCCCCCCTGTGAATCCTTCCTGTGGCGTCTCCTTCATTATCTGGCATGCAGAACGTATGGTTGATACCGAGCTGCAGAAGTGTAAAAAAGCTTAAATAAATTTTCATACAAGTGTTTGTATCTACTTATTAATGCTTTTTGTAGTTGAGGATCAAAATTCACAGCAGAAATTCTAAAACCTACAGACATTTTACTTTTCACGGTATTGTGCATCCCTACAACTGATTTAAAGATGTGTCCGGGCAATTCAAAGCGAAAAAAATGTTTACGTTACGCTACAAAATCTCGCAATTCTCCCTAAATTATTGTTGGGGAAAATTACAGGCTGGTGATGACCCTCAACTCAAGAATAAAGACAGGGATAGTGATCTAATGTACATGACTTGTTTTAAATTCTGAGCTGGAGTGATATATGCAAAGCACATCGCCCTTTTCCCTTTCCTCACCGTTTCAAGTTTCTTGTAGTGTTGATCCAGTAATGTAATATTCAAGGCTGGCACTTGGATTTTCTTGTCGTTTGAAGAGCTCCAGGACGTTGGGTCCACGTCCTTCAGCAGCTTCGCCAAATCCCCGCGAATGAACTGGACGAGCTTCCCTTTCGGCAAGACAAATACAACGTGCTTTCCAGCGTCCTGTGAGGATGTAAAAATATGATAGTCAAGAAATAGGGAGAGAAATAATGCTTGTCAACATTTCATCAAGTTCTTGTCATTTTTGTAGGCATAATGCTATGAAAGAAAATGAAATTAAATGGAAGCGACAAGACAAATAGATAGGTATGTAGATGAAATCTCAGGAGCAAGACAGTAAATCATATTATGTTACTTGAATGAAAGCTTGAATTCGTCTCAAGGCACTATCTATGCAAACTTGTTTTTCTAAATTTACACTTTTGAATGCAATCATAGTAATGAAAATACTTTCGTCCCGCTTTTGAAAACTTGGACTTTTGTTACTTACGGCAAGTGGGATTGCGACAGCAGTGTAGTTATCTGTTTCCATTATAGGATATTTTCCATCAAGCTGATAAAATGGGACGGAGAGTCCATCCCAGAATTTCTTTTCTCCGATGGGAGCCCACTTGGTTTTCCACGCGCTTTTGTAATGGTTTGTATTGATGTAGGCGGAAATTGTGAAAGGATAAAAGGCTCCACCCCACCATCCGCCTAAAAGTTTATGTTTTTTTCCAAATAGTTCATTAAGTTTCAGAAAGATTATTTTTTGTGGTACTACAAATAGTTTAGTAGGTTATCGTGTAACTCGAAATTTTATATGTAATTAACTTGTTCATTCGTTAGGTACATAACTACGTAGAAGTAGGTACATATAAACTTCTTTAGGGACTTACCTTTGGGGACCAGTTGGTCATTGAGTTTACCACCAGTGTGGTTGGTAATCATGTCATTCATTGAGAACCAAGATGTCTTCCAGTCTGCAATGAAGTCGGCATAGGTCATTTCAGTCTTGAGTTTCTGAGATCCCTCGGGTAACTTCACTGTAGAGTTGCTGTCCCGGATGTACAACACACTATTTGTGATCACGTTAGCCTGGAATGAAAGAGTCAAAAGAAATTCAACATTGACGACAAATACACATTTCATTTCATCATACGAAACGACAGTTTCATGATCCTTGCTAAAAACTCCATTCCATCTATTCTGGCCTTCAACTAAAATCTCAAGAGTATTAAGCAATAAGGTTTGGTTATGTCCCCACCTTGTTTAATTTTTCAAGGAGACTAGCATACTGGCTAGAAATGAGCTCTTTGGGACTCTTGAGCACTTTCTCAAAACCTTCATTGGACACATTCCACACACGATCATGAATATTGGCAAGCATATAGCCAACCCCAAATGGAGATGAAATTGCGGCCCCCTTCTCAATACTAAACTCATCTAGATCCGACTCGACGAGCAAGTTGGAGGAAAATGTTTTAAAGTTGGAGAACCCATCCCCATTGTCAGGAGCAGGGGCTCCATAAACCACGAGACAAATGCTACCTAGAACCAATGTCCCTCCCAAATAGAGTCCTGTGGCGAAGCGGGAGTTCGCCATCATTTTTTATTCACACTTATACTGGGGGAAGACGGGAAATTATACTTCAAAGAGTTGACAACCCTCTACAGAAACAAAAGGGCTGAGTAACCACACGTCCTCTCGTGCAGAAAAGGGACACACGTTTTTCCCCAACTCTCAGACAACGAGTTTGGCACTAATCACTTTTCTTCTCTTGCGCTCTCCTTTGTCTCCTCTCACAATCCCGTCATAAGACAAAAACGTCCAAAACAGAATGAAAAAAAAAACGCGTCGTCCCCTTCCCTTTCCACTAACCACAGCAAGACAACAGTACGCCACTTAACAGGAAGAAGGGATATGAGCAACTGTCTTTAAGGCTTAAAGATAACTGTCAAAGAACATAACTCGTCCCTCGCGTCCCTTACCAACAGGAACTGAACTTGGTGAATATGGTAAGGATGAAAAAAATCAGATGAATGATGTTTTTTTTTTATAAAAAAACTCCTCAAAGAAATCTCGAACGCTTTCCCTTTTCAAAATGAATAATACATGCTCCCTCCCATTAGGTAACTGAGATGGCGATAATAATGATGATAATAAAAGGAAGATTGTGAACTGAGATGACGAATAAGTGGAGATGCAAAGATACAAGTAGAAAAAGTATCGTAGGAGTAGTTTAATCGACTCTCGTGGTGGTTACTCTACAAACTGCGGTACAAACTGGCAAGCTATTATGGCGTCAGTGGAAAAGCTATTTGTGAGTGGAGTGGATGACAGATTATCACCCCTTTTTTACTCACCGTTACCTGTCTGTTACGCTAGACGTGAACTTTAAGTGAGAAATAAGATCCTTTTTACATTTATGTAAGCTTGTTAGTTAGACTTGTTGCATCTGCACTATTATTAGTAACCATTTCCATTGTTCCTGCTAGCTGCTTACTTATCTTGTGAGAGGGGTTCTCTTACGTGCAAATCTTACTTGCTTGACCTATGCTGTAGTTTTTTTATCATATCATATTACAGACAAAACATCTTTACCAAACATGTGTTGACTCACCTGTCCATTCAAAGAACTCAAAGAGGTTTGCACTGTTCTTCTGAAATCTAATCTAATCATAGCAATAGAGTCTTGTTGCGTGTGTAAAATGCGTCATTATGAGTAAGTAGATTATATAACGTACGTATAACTTCATTAATCAACTTACAAACTAGTTACAGCACGTTTGGGCTTTTTGCAAGTTGATTTTGAATATATCTCTAAAGTTATTTAGAATGCAAACACTTTAATAGATAATGCGTCTGATGTACAAAAAAAAAATAAGTAAAATTCTGGTAAATGGAATAATCATCATCATTATCAACACTGTTAAATCATAACATGATTATATTATATACAAGTGGGGGGACCCGTTGCTGCTTAGCAGCAACGCATCTAGAATGACGACTTTCCATCGTGGTCGAAAACCTTGT
>JAQGAH010001395.1:0-14737 GCA_034696885.1 Lepidocyrtus paradoxus
AGCTGTTTATGCAAATTAACTATTTTTAATATGTGGGTTGTATTCCCCGTCCTCGATTACCTCTATATACTGAGTTTAAGCCAAATTGGAGATCATCAGATATCAGCTGATATAAGTCAGCTGTATATGGAAATTAACTATTTTTAATATGTGGGTTGTATTCCCCGTCCTCGATTCCCTCTATAAACCGGGTTTCATCCAAATCGGTGATGGTCATATGTATGAGTAATGCCAATGGTAAAAAGTTAATTCGTGATGAAGTAAAAAAATATTAGGTTGAAAACGCCTGGTTTGCTTACTCTGTAGATATTTCATGTTTAAATCCCATCAATAAATAAAGCAAAAATATAATACTTCAAGCTGGGATCGAAGTAGGAACCCAGTGCACCAAAATCGGACATCATAGCCACTACGCTACAATCCGATTCTTGAGAATCAATGGCACTTAACCCAATTAAGAATCTATGCGTTAGACACCCGGAAGACAGTAGCGTATTATATACTTAGATAAGAATTTTATACATCATTTTTTTATGGGAATACATCATAGGCCTGATTAAATTATAGGATGGTGAAGAAAGCGATTACTTCAACATTGACCCAGACACAGGGGAGGTGTTCCGAATCAAGCAATTGAACTATTCAGATCACTCCAGTCATCGACTGGATGTTAAGGCTACTGTAAGTACTAATATAGCTGTTTGAAAATCTTAATGGCAGACTATACAAAAAAGCTCTCTTCACACACGGTTACAAAATTTCTTAATAGGAAACCAGGGAGCCACGCAATTCCTCTGAATATGCTGTCACAATCTCTGTGATTGACATCCCAAATCTTCCTCCCTTTTTTTCTCGCACCCCGATTATTCCGCCCATTGAAGAAGAAATGAATGTGAATGATGTAAGTGAGATTTATTGCAATCTTTCATCCAGTTGATCATATATGATACTTTTATGCATTTTTTAAATAAATTTTGTACAACAGCCTATTAACGTCACCGTCATGGCTAGAGATGGGGACACGCAGCTAAATTGGAAAATTAAATATTTAATACAAGGTTCACCCAACGAACTCATCAATTATAAAGCTATGTATATCCATCCACTATAGGTATTGTTGATTTGCTCATCCCAATTATGATTTTTACTTTCAGATGAATTCGATTTCCTGCAAATTGGAGAGGAATCTGGTGAAATAACAATTAAAAACAGGATTGATGCAGAAACCGGGGCTTTACGAGATAAGGGATTATCATATGAAGTAACCATCTTTGCACGTGAAATTCCTGGAAATGGGTATAACGGGCCAGAAATGGAAGTTAGTGAAACGGTCCATGTAACCATATCGGATATTGACGTAAGTTTTATCCTTGCACAATTTTTCGTATTTAAACTGTAATTGTTCTTTAATTATGTAATACTGTAAATTCCCCATTTAATTTACTAGGACGAGTGGCCACAATTCTGTGAAGAAATGGATGGTTCTACTACAGTCGGATACGCCGAGGAGGAATGTAATACTGAGAAGCGCTTTGCGTTTCAAATATTCGAAAATCACCCAGACCGAACAATACCACTGGAAAATGGCGATGTCATTAGGGTTACCGACTATGATTTTGTTAGTGCCCTGTGTAATTTCCTTATTAACTTATGACCGTTAGGTGAACCGCAAGTTACTAAGATCGCCTGGGCAGTATGTCTGTCTGTCCGTCCGTCGGTCAGCACGATAGCTTCTACAGTTTCGAATTTGTTTGTGCTTTCTCTCTGTCAGTATGAGTATTTGCCAAAGTTACGGATCGGCTTCGTTAACCAGCACAATTGGTTAATACCAACACCAGAAAAAAGCCAAAAAGTGCAAAAATTGAATGTAATTTTCAGAGGAAATATTGATTTCTAATGTTTAAAAGAGCAGTACAATATTTTTTGCACAAATTTTGAACCAAATCAACTTTGGTCGTGTTATACACAATAGTGATGATTAGTTGGTGCCAAACATTCAATATGAATAGATATTTTTGTAATAGGTTTTAATATTAAAAACTCAAAATATTTGAAAGTGGTAATTTTTGTGGTGTATAAATTACTACAATATAGGATAAAATCTGATGCAAAATTTAGCAAGCGCAGCAAAGCGATGACTTTCTCAGTGTAACCACATCAATCGTTCCACCGAAAGTCAACACGTGTTATAGTAACTTTTTTTAACGTTTTTCATAATATCGTCAAAAGGCAAAAGTTGTAAAGAAATATTGATTTATAATATTTAAAAGAACGGCACAATTCTTTTAGCACCAATATTGAACCAAATCAGCTCTGTTTTTGTAGGGCACTATATGGATGATTAGATGGCGCCAAAAGTTAATATGAAAACAGCCCGATATTTTTGAAATGGGGTTTTATATCCAAAATGCAAAATATTTTTAAAATTGTAATTTTTGTCACACGCAAATGACTACCATATAGGATAAAATCAGACACAAAATTCAGCAAGTAGACCAATGCGATGACTTCAATAGAACAACCAGATTATTAACTTGCGACCGTTAAGTGAAACGCAAGTTACTAAGATCGTCTGTCCGTCTGTCCGTCTGTCCGTCTGTCAACACGAAAGCGTCTACAGTTTAGAATATTTTGTGTTTTCTCTCTGCAAGTATGAATGTTTGCAAAAATGACGAATCGAGTTCGTTAACCAGTATAATCATTTACCGCCAACACCAGGAAAAAGCCAAAAAGTGCAATAATTTTATGCAATTTTTTACAAAAAATCTTGATTTTTAAAATTTAAATGCACAATACAACATTTTAAGGACCAATTTTGAACCAAATCAACTTTGGTGGTGTAGGGCACAATATGGATGATTAGTTGGCGCCAAAAGTTCATATGAAAACAGCCAGATATTCTTGTAATGGGGTTTTATATCCAAAATTCAAAATAATTTTAAATCGTAATTTTTGTTGCTCGCAAATTACTACCATATAGGATAAAAGTTGATACAAAATTTAACGAGCAGAACAACCAGATTAATCATTGAACCAAAAGTCGACGCGTATTGTAGTAAACTTCTTTTTGGCTTTTATAACATAGTTTCCTGTAATTTTAATTGAACCAGTATAGGATAAATGGTTGTCAAGGTTATGTGTGTAATGGCATTTGTTCAGGTATGTTGAGTTTCCCATACTGTATCCGCAAGTTTGTACAGCTCTGGATGGCTAGTTAACTTGCGACCGTTAGGTGAAACGCAAGTTACTAAGATCGTTTGGGCAGTCTGTCCGTCCGTCCGTCCGTCTGTGGACACGATAGCGCCTACAGTTTTGAAATTTTTTGACTTTTCTCTCTGTCAATATTATATTTTTGCTAATTGAAAGATCAAGTTCGTTAACTAACAAAATCGGTTAACATCAACAACAACAAAAAGCCAAAAAGTTCAAAAATTTGTGTTTGTTGTTTTTTGTTTTGTTTTGTTTTTTAGATGAAATATGGAGTTCTACTGATTAAAGTAGCCATACAATTTTATTGCTACCAATGTTGTGCCAAATCAACTTTGTTCGTGTAGGACACTATAGTGATGATTAGTTAGCACCAACAGTTAAACATGAAAACAGCTAGATATTTTTGTAATAGATTTTTATATCAAAAAAGCTAAATGTTTAAAATTGGAAATTTTTGTATTGCTCGAATTACTACCATATAGGATAAAATCTGATGCAAAATTCAACAAGCAGACCAACACAATGACTTCAGCAGTACAATCACATTGGTAATTCTGGCATTGGTTGACACATATTGTTGTAAACTTCATTTAGGTTTTTAGACATACTTGGTATGATTGTCAAGGTTATGCGCGTTAAGTCTTTTAGTTAGATATTTTGCGTTTTCCCATACTGTATCCGGTCGCAAGTTTGTATAGCTGTGGATGGCTAGTTATTTTTAAAATTATTGCCGAAAATTAGAAATACTAGTTTCAAAATTTACTATTGGTCATAGATACCTCGACACACTACATATAATGCTGAGTTTGCCCCCTTGACTGAGGAGTGGATTAAGAAAGCATTTGCAATCAATCCCCGGCAAGGATCAGGCGTGGAAACATTTAATCTTTCCGTAGTCGATATTAACGCAATCGATTTTGATGACGATGCTGGACACTGGCGAGATGATGATGGAAACCCGAAACCAGTAGAATTCAAGGTTAGTGAGGAAGTAACAAGAAAAATCTGTC
This sequence comes from Lepidocyrtus paradoxus, assembly GCA_034696885.1. Classification (NCBI taxonomy): domain Eukaryota; kingdom Metazoa; phylum Arthropoda; class Collembola; order Entomobryomorpha; family Entomobryidae; genus Lepidocyrtus; species Lepidocyrtus paradoxus. Next base: position 4,221 of record JAQGAH010001395.1, read on the forward strand.
GTATTTGAATTTTTAAATTTAAGGAAAAGTTTATTTCTTGCTGCGACTACAGATAGAATTCACTGACACTAATGATGATACGCACAATGCGGTTGCCACCTTCGTAGCTACCGTGATTGATGTGAATGATAACCCTCCGAATTTTGAACTACCGGAAGGTCAGGATGAGTACGAGTTCTCTGTTTGTGAAAACACGGCGGATGGTGAGTCACTGTGGCATATCGTACCCCATAGGGACGTTGATCCTAACTCCTGCTGGAAATCTTATAAAGATTACGAAATAAAAGTTTTTGCAAAAGACGCAGACATATCGAAGGATAAAGGACAGGATACTGTAATGTAAGTGATGACAAGATTTGGATTAACAGAAAATGTATTAGTGTTATTAATACTGTAAATTAAAATTTTTAAGATACCGATGGAGGAACACTACAAGACCTCCACCGATCTCGATTGATAAAAATTTTGGGACAATGACGATGAAATTAGATACAAATGGGAAAGGTTTTGACTTTGAAAAGCACAAAGAAGAGTTTTTCATGCTAGAAGCACTTGACAGTTACGGAGAAGAAGGGGCTCTGTCTACGAACGTTCTTATTCGGTTTAAAATTTTAGATACGAATGACATGGATGTTGATTTAAAGTTTGGGGTAAATTGAAGAAGAAAAATATTATAAACACCTGTCCAATTATTAACTTGCGACCGTTAGGTGAAACGCAAGTTACTAAGATCGTTTGGGCAGTCTGTCCGTCCGTCCGTCCGTCTGTGGACACGATAGCGCCTACAGTTTTGAAATTTTTTGACTTTTCTCTCTGTCAATATTATATTTTTGCTAATTGAAAGATCAAGTTCGTTAACTAACAAAATCGGTTAACATCAACAACAACAAAAAGCCAAAAAGTTCAAAAATTTGTGTTTGTTGTTTTTTGTTTTTGTGGTGTTGGGTAGTTGTAGGCAACTACCAGTTGATGAGTGTGTGTTTGTCAAGAGGTCGTCTGTAGCTTAGTTGGTAAAGCATTGGACGCGATATCCAAAAGATCTGGGCTTCGATACCCAGCAGCGACATTAGCTTTTGCAAACACACACGACATCACATGGTGGCAGCGGACGGCGTAGAAGTCTCGCCAGATTGTCCGATTAGATTTTCCCATCTCATGGTCATATAGAGAAGTGAGATTGGCGGAGCATTGGCTTACGACTCAATGGCTTCAAGACTCACGTTTGAAAGGGGGATGTGGTGTTGGGTAGTTGTAGGCAACTACCAGTTGATGAGTGTGTGTTTGTCAAGAGGTCGTCTGTAGCTTAGTTGGTAAAGCATTGGACGCGATATCCAAAAGATCTGGGCTTCGATACCCAGCAGCGACATTAGCTTTTGCAAACACACACGACATCACAGTTTTGTTTTGTTTTTTAGATGAAATATGGAGTTCTACTGATTAAAGTAGCCATACAATTTTATTTCTACCAATGTTGTGCCAAATCAACTTTGTTCGTGTAGGACACTATAGTGATGATTAGTTAGCACCAACAGTTAAACATGAAAACAGCTAGATATTTTTGTAATAGATTTTTATATCAAAAATGCTAAATGTTTAAACTTCAACGAGAAGTCCAAAACGATGACTTCATCAGAGCAACCACATTAATCATTGCACCAATATTCGACACATGTTGTGGTAAATTTCTTTTATGCTTTTATAACATAGTTACCTGTAATTTTAATTGAACAAGCATACTTATAATGGTTTTTTAAGGTTATGTGCGTTATATCATTTAGTCAAGTGTGTCCGGGTTTACATACTGTATCCGGTCGCAAGTTTGTATAGCTGTGGATGGCAAGTTTTGCAAGATACGTTTTCACCATACGTTTGAATTGCGCAATTTTAGAAAGGAAGAAGGACATCCATAAACGAACAGGACAAGCAGAACTTAAATGCAACGAATGAATGGTTAGGTGAGCTAGTTTTGGATGACATAACGGCAAATGATGATGACCTTACAGCAAACGTCGTGTTGACAATGAAACTCGTAGATTTCTATGAAAATGATACATTGAGGTCATATGTTGAACAATGGTTTGCTTTGGATGTGGAAGGAAATGGGACAGGGTCTGTTAGGGCAAGAATAATTGGAGGAGAGCTCCCTCCGGACAGGGAAGGATACAAAATTATGGACGTAGATCGTGTCGACTTGCAAATTGATGCAGAGGACCTAAATAGCGAAGGGATAAGACAAGTGACATCCCAAAATGTCACAATCGTAATACAAGATATAAATGACAATGTTCCCGAGTGGCCTTCTGAACAGGAGGACCCCTCTGGTAAAACTTTTGATTTGCAAGTAACCGATGGTAGTAATATATCCGGTAATACTGATAGTCAAAAGTTTCGAGTCACCGACAAGGACACATTAACGGTGTTTTCATTTTCTCTTGAGTAAACGACTTATGTATATAGTAAAGTCAAATTAAGATTAATATTCTACGAAAAGAAACAACTTAACGCCCTCAACATACATTCTTTGGTAGAAACCAGTTGGAAGAAGATGATGAGCCGGATTGCCAGCTTAGCAATGAAGCTTGTCAATACATCCGCGAAGATATGTTTGAGCTTGCAGCTCAAAATAATATTAGTGGAACGACGTTGTTGAGTAGAAGACGGGGAGTACCAATTGACAAAGAAAATATGACATTATTTCCCGACGATATCGGAGAAGATAGATTTATTAAATTAACACTTGTCGTCTCTGATGGAACATTTTTTTTGAAATCAAAGGTTAGCCTAGCTTAATTTTTTGATGTTGGTGTGAAGATAACATTTAAATTATCTTGTGCCTAATGTACAATTTTTGTCTGGCTTTGGTTTTTCAGTTTAAAATTCAAGTGATGGATATTACTGGACCTGCAGAAGAAATCACTGAAAATGATCCAACGGATATCATTATGTATGTTTTAATTGGTGGGGTCACTATTCTTATTGCCACAATTTTGGTATTTGGAGCATTCTGCTTCCACAACAATAGAAGGTAATGATAATGAATAAAAATATATCGGGTGCAATTAACATCATGATATAACATCTCATTTCTAGAAGAAAAAATGGCTGATTAAATTATGACATTTTTTTGAGGCTTACTCGTCGCGTAAGAACATTAACAGAAACCGCATTTGGCTCCCAACAATCCGATCTGAATACTATTGTCAATATAAATGGCTCTAGCGCGAATTCGTTTGGTGTAAACAATTCCAATTCCGTTTTACCTGTTTATTTAGACAACCAACGACCTTATCAATATGATACAGAGAGGTATTATTAAGCAATTTTTAATTACTCATATAATAACTTTATATTTACAATTTGCTATAATTTACAAAAAAATGTTAGCATTGACAGCGGTGAAAGCGTTGTCATCACGACAGAGGACAAGAGGTTTGTTGGACAAGGATATTTTGAATTCATATTGACCAGACCAAAGTGATGCTTTGCAAAAAATTATCAAGAACTCAAACTATTTGGACATAAGTTAACTTATTTAAAAACTACATATAATTATAAATAAAACAACAAAAACATTAAAAAACCAACATATTTAACTAACAACAAAGATAAAAATGCAACTATTTATTTATAAACAATACTTTATTACTGTAGCTTTGGAAACTACACCCATTCATCTTCAGAAGTATCATAAAATAGAATCATAGTGTACAAATTATAGCTAGCTTTACAGAGAAACTCGGTTCTTTTTCACGATTACTTTGATAAAAGGAACAATTTATTGGAAATTTATATGGATAGCATGAGAAACAATAGGCGGGTTTTGATCTTGTTGGATCTCTTCAAGTTTTTTATTAACCTGCGACCGTTAGGTAAAACGCAAGTTACTAAGATCATCTAGGCAGTCTGTCTGTCTGTCTGTCTGTCTGTCTGTCTGTCTGTCTTTCAGGAGGCACGATAGCGTCTACAGTTTTGAAATTGTTTCTCTGTGAGCATAAATGTTTTATCAAAGTTAGAAGTCGAGTTCGTTAACCAGTACAATCCGTTTACCAACACCAGAAAAAAGCCAAAAAGTGCAATAAATTTTTGTATTTTCCGGATATAATATTGACTTTTAATATTTCAAAACGCGATACAAAGTGTTGTACCAAATCAACTTTGGTCGTGTAGGACACAATAGTGATGACTAGCTGACATCAAAAGTCGAATATGAAAACAGCTAAATATCTTTGTAATAACTTTTTATATCAAATCTGCAAATTATTTAAAAATGATTGAAAAACAAGGTTTAAGGTTATGTAACAGAAAAATTAACCGTGCTTTCAAAACAATATTGTTGCATTGTTCATTTCAGGATTTTTAATAGAATTTTATCGGGAATTCATCCGTTTTAGGCTGAATGCTTAAAATGGTTTCCTTTATAGTTATTTCAAAAGTTATTATTTGAGTAAAAATCAAGGCAGGAGCTTTTTAAAGTTCGTTTGAGGTTACGTAAGAGCAAAATTAATTGTGCCTTCGAAGCAATATTGCTGCACTGTTTATTCCTTAATTTTTATCGCATTTAATAGGCAATTTGTTTGTTTCAGTCTGAATGCTTAAAATTTGTTCTTTATATTTATTAACTTGCGACCGTTAGGTGAAACGCAAGTTACTAAGATCGTCTGGGCTGTCTGTCTGTCTGTCCGTCCGTCTGTGGACAAGATAGCGTCTACAGTTTCAGCAAGCAAATCAACGTGACATCATCAGTGCAAGCACATTAATCATTGTGCCAAATGTCGACACATGTAGTAAGCTTCTTTTTTATTTTTTTAAATTTTATTTTCCGTAATTTTAATTTCAATGGCATACTAAAAATGATTTTCAGGGATATTTGCGTTGTCGTGTAGTCAGGTATGTTGAATTTTCCCATATTGTATCCGGTCGAAAGTTTGTATAGCTTTGATGGCTAGTTTAATATGTAATATTTCATAATCTACGTGATAGGAGCGGCTTTTCAAAACTGAAGAAAGCATTTCTTATAATGCTTTTTTATATACAAATATCATCTTTTGCCTCTAGTGGAAAAATTTTGAGAAAATCAAGTTTAAATCTGGATATTTTATAACTGACGGTAATTGGAGAGTTCAGCCAAGTGATGGGTACATTTGTCGCGCAGCATTAGTTAACATCAAGTTAAAACTTGAGATTTAAAAAGGTTAATAATGGTTGCGTATTGTTTATGGGCGATTCAAAGAATATTCTACATAAAAACCACTTTTTCTGCAAATTAAAATACCTTGAGATTTATTAAGAAATAGTAGCCCCGAATTTGCGAAATATACGAAAAAAGAAAATTCAGAAAATACAACAATCTATGGTAATATAAGATTTCATTTTAAAACTTATACCAAAACAACATTTTACAGGTACACTGAACACTTTATTTAGCAATTAAAACAGCAAAACGTTCAGTCAAAATATTAGCCATGAAATTAATTTCCACCATTTAGTTACTCGATTTAATATGTTAAATATATTATTATATATACATCATTATATGCTGGTATTTCTTTTTTATTTAGTATCATGCATTCACAAAGTATTTACATAAGTTTTGTTTGACAAATTCGGTCAAAAATATTCTTGCAATTATAATTATAGGTTTTTAATCGAGTTTGTTCAAGAATAATGATGTAGGTAAACTATCACTATTGATAGCTCGAGCTGTTATTTACATATCCCAATTACAGATTGTTTACGTACAATTCATAAGAAATTTACAATACAATAGTTTATCATGCAGTCACGCACAATGAATATAACTTTACTATGTTATCCTAGCTCAATGACATGGTTTGGTTGGATAGATGTAAATAATGGAACAAAATTAAGAGGCGGTATCGGAATTTATAATTCAAGTTTTTAGTTAATCTCGTATAAAAACAGGAATAACAAAGTACTATTATTAATACAAACAATCATAAAATAGGAAATCAAGTTGATTTGATTGGTAACTGGTGAGTAAAATACAAAGGGTGAAATATCGTGGCCAACTTTAAAATAAAATAACTAAAAATAAAATACTGACTGAGTAATTATCACATTATAAAACAGTTATCTGAAATTTTAGTATCCTCTCTTCCCTTCAGATTTTGAAAATGCTGGTGATGATCCGCATTGTAATGGAGCTGTGGGTTTCATTTTAATTAACAATTTTTTAAAAATAGTTCCAGATTTTTCAAATTAGTTCCAGTTTCCAATTTGCCCTGTTGTGTTTAATAGTTTCCCAAGTGGCCATATAAATATCTGAAGAGCCATTCTTTTGATGGAGCTTCATCATTACTGTTATTTCCCTCAGAATTTTCCTCTACTATGGGTTGCGCCTCATCCACTGAAAATTGTCGTATTTGTCGCGATGGAATGGGAAGAGGTTCATTCACTAATTCAAGATCACCACCCATGTTCGCTGGTACAGCAGGCTCTTCCAAAAAGTCTCCAATCTAAGCACACCAGAACAAAAAAGGAAACCCGCTACAGTCACTTACTCAGCTCATTCATTTGGCATTACTGGCTTTGCTAGTATCCGGTTACAATTCTCTTTTGGAGCTTAAGTCAATGATAAGTAAATATGAATGAATATCTTCGTATGTATTATTGTACTATTGGAAGTAACTGTAAAAGTTCATTAGAATGTCATGACATGAATCATTATATTTCTTACCAGTTGGTTGGATTGCACCTCATTATCATTTGTCGGTTCTAACCAAAAGTCAAGTCGGTTTGCTTCGGTGTGAGGTTGATTCAGAACCTTGATCCGTCGAGTTTGTGATTTGTAGCCAGAGTGTGAAACGGTCACAACATATTCCCCAGCGGTCAGCAGACGAAAGTAATCTCCTTCAAACACTGTTTTTTTAGAGCCGGAAATTTTTTTTAATTGAAATTTTTAAAAAATGTCACCAAATATGGTAATTCCCTTTAAAATTAACTTCTACTGTACCTGAAGTAATGTCATGATCAATGTCATAGTTCTCAGCATGCGTTTGGTTGATTTGAGTGATATTTTTGACATGGATTGCGGCGTTGGCAATAGCACGACCTGTGATGGAATCCCTGACTAGTCCTTTAATGCCAATATGACTCTAGAAGTTTTAACAAGACATTCATTTTAACGAACATGTTTACCCCCAAAAAGTACATTCTCAGTGAAAGCTTCCAATTCTACCTGCCACATAAAATTTATGAGTGCGTCCTTGTTATTTTCCCATTCCTTCTCGAGGTCTTGTTCTTTGGTATATTTCCGACAACCCAGTTCCAATGTGATTTCAAAGTCATTGGAGGACAAATAGTTAAAGTCTTGCATGCCACCTCTTACGCTGTACCATTTTGCCCCATTTATGATACCTCCAGATTTTCCAAAGTTGACTGTATCCAACTTGTCGCAGGGCTCCCTTGTTGGGTCTCCCATTGTCGGATGGTGGGAGGAATAAGCCGTTGAAATCAATCGGAAGATATCGTCGTCTGGAGTTTCCGTATACTCCGAATTAGCTCCGGATCGACTGGAATCGTATGGATAGTTTACAACCAAGTCACCTCCATGAAGATTTGCGGAGAGAACAAATGGTGTCGACATAATTAGTCGCATCACCGCCAATGTTTCAGGTTGTACGGGATGATCCAGACTGCGCACTTGATCCATCAAATGGTTGTTGTTCTTCACATGGAATACTTCGTTTCCAAACATGATGCGGTCCAAGTCTGGAAAGTCTCTGTTCAAATCAATCCCATTTGCGTTGGAACGCCCAATCAGGTAATCATCCTTTCCTTTGGAGGTTGCCAAATCCCAACCGTCTGGATTCATTGAGGGAAGAATGTGTATTCTTGTTTTTTGAACGAGCCCTTGGACTACTGGGTCGCGATTCCGGTAGCCCTCGCACAAGTAGTCCACTAGCTTAAGAAGAAGCTCCCTTCCAAGCACCTCATTGCCATGCATATTGGCAATGTATTTAAATTCGGGCTTTACTGTAAAATTCCATGTAAAAATACATGTTTTTTAGAAGATTTCGAAAGCGGTGTATTCTTATCATTTTGAAATGCAAATATTCTACTTACATTGTTCATGTTGACTAGGATGAGTTGAGAACTCAATCATGTACAGTGGAACCCCCTTGACCGAAGTTTCTGAAAGCGTATAAATCCTGGTCACATTAGGACAAGCCTGATGGACAGTCTCCAGCACCTTTAAAATCTCTCCATTGTTATGATGCTTGAACTCAAAAGTTGCGGAAGCTGTTACAAACAATTGAATGCAAACGCACAACACGACAGCACCAATATTAGATATCATTTTAAAAGTTTTTCTATGATAAAATATTTTAAAAGTTGACGAGAATTTTATTCTCGGATCAAAATTAGGTAACTTGTTCCTGTACAGTAATATTTAATATGTGAGAGTCTAGAATGCACACTCACTCTACTTATTTTTGTGCATATGCTCCATTCGATGAACTGCGGGGGCACATAATATACGAATGAGCTCTTATGCCTTTTTACAGTAAGGACTTTTGGAAAGACCTTGCTTAAAATATATATATATTTGTAGCTCATGTTATAAAAGTGCTATACTTATATCCCTTATTCATTTAAGCCCATTTTAAGCTGGAATTTCTTCTCCAGCCCACTATACGACCACGCAATTTCTTAGCTTCCAGCTCAATACCTGGATATTATGTGAAATCAAAATGAAATGACGTATGTAAGGACGCGCAAAAGCGTTAACTGTCTCGTGAACGAGAACTTCCGACTCTCCAGTCCGACTTGTTGTAAAGTATGAATGAAAATGGAAAGTTGCATGGCAAGAATTGCGACAGAATCCACTAGGATTAGTAGTAGGGTTGCGTATTTCGTATGCAGACTTGCTAAGTTAATTATAAAATGTACCAACTAGATTACATGAAATTATAGTTGTTGGGAGGAATGTGCCCAAATATGTATAAATACACGCAAATAATCCGAGCAGACATTCTATATTCTACTTATTCATACTTTTCCTTGAACTCTTATTGGAAACCAATAACAAGATATACATACATAATATGATTAGTTATATGTTTTTTTAATGTGGTAAATACATAAACCACAAACATGACATGAATGTTAATTCATACTTGATATGAACCTTGTGCATTGACTTAATTGAACTTCAGTTCTGCATCGAGAAAACACTTGTGAGTATTTATTTAATGTGTTTCTTCGGCTTGGCCGAAGAGTTAATAAACTTGCGAGCAATATGTTCCGCCCATTCCATAAATCTCAGGGATTTGTTTAATACTTAAAAGAATACTGATGCAAACAAGCTGGGACTATGACTTGTGAAGATATGCATGCGTAAACCAAAGAGCTGCCGCTGTATCATAAGCTTCCTTAAGATTATCTGCGAGTCACAGTCGGTGACAGTTTACTTTAAACTACATAGTATGCAATATGGATTCATCACATTACAACACAAACGCACTACTTCTTATTTGTAATCAATATAATGTAATGTTTATGAAAGTCTGCAATAAAGAATAATAATAATAATAATCATTACCATTGAAAATCTCTGATCATAAACCAGACAAAACCACCCATGCTCCACTAGATTATCATTTATTTAAGGCACATTTTTTTAAAACATGAAGATAAAAATGGAATGTTTATTGACCTCTGCTTAACACTGTATAAAGATTGTCTAACGATGGTAGTCTTGAATGTAATAATGTCAATCTGCGTTATAGAAAATAAATTTTAAAAACTGCAGTTCAAACTGCAGTAGCCAAGTCAATGTTAGCCCAAATTCAGTTCAAATGAAGGCCCACGTGCGGAATTTGGATGCAATCTGGATGCATTTGACACCGACATAAGATCGTTATGAAGAATCCGTAATAAAATATTAATTAGAGGTATTATTATACTTTTCTTTGTAACTATTTAATTCACATTTTGCAACATTCACACCTGCATGCATGTATTGTATACCTTGTGCAGAAACTGTTTGTTATGATTTGATGAAGGATGCACTACGATGACGAATTTTGTGCAACTGATAATTTGTACTATATAGAAAGCAGTATGCAACAATGCAACGGCTACCAGGTACGAAAGTTTTCATGATGTAATGTAACTACAATTGGGCTGCAATAATGGGAGGCACATGTCACCTGTAAGCTCAATTCATTAAAACTAGAGATGTTAAAATATGCTTACTTTTACTTTTAATGTAAGCTTTACAAAACTAAGATTCCTTACTTTGGGCACTACACTATCATATATATAAAGTTGCTATTGAATCTGGATCCCTTCGCGCCAAGAAATTCTCAATGGTTCATATACGCACGCCATAGTTTTTAAATGGAGCTTCATTCTCGCCAAAAATTTTCGTTCTCTTTGGTTCGTTCGAATGTTCTCGGAAACTACTTAACTTTGAAACTTAATTTTTGCAGCAAACTACTCTCAAATATCCCTAGGCGTCTACAATCATAATTAAAACTCCGACTTTTACC
>JAQGAH010001396.1:0-14705 GCA_034696885.1 Lepidocyrtus paradoxus
ACAGATGTTTAAAACGACCTTCAATCATCATCATCGTCATCATCTCAATGCCGTTGAAAGTGAGAAAACTTGAATTTCTAACTACTTCCGTCCTTGGAGACTTCCAGACACTTATTTCCACTTAATATTATGATTACGGAAGTTTTTCTCCTTAATCTACTGTTGTGGAGATAACTTTTCCCCTCTTCCAAAACACTGACGGTTGACGACGCAGATAAGTTCTCCTTTATATACCGATCGTGATCATCTTCATAAAGTTTAACTATAATTGCAAAACTTTTTTAGGAAAAAAATTGCTTCCATCTAGACTTCCGAAAAGTTTAAATTGCAAACTTGTGTTCAGATAGTTTATATTAACTGGAAATATTTTCAGAGGCTAAAAATCATGAACTGCTGGGATTCATCTTTTCAAAAAACAAACTTTTAGCTCGCTCATAATCTCACTCCTTCCGTGCATATTTCAGTAATTGGACAGTTTACCTGGAAGTGTACAGCGTATTTGCATTTTATTCAGGGGAACTATCTTCATAATTTACTGGGAAATTAACTTTGGCAGATAATAAACTTTTTACAAGTAAATAACTTTCAGTTTAACAAAAAAAATGGGCTAAATCAGTAAAAGTCGGGTACAGAGGTTTCCCTCTCCTCTAGCTAAAGTTTTAAAAAACTATTTGAAAAGTCAAGTGAGGAAGCCCCTTCAACATAATGAGAACGGAAGTTTCTCCCGCATGGAGACACTCACAATCGATAAAAAATGTCAAAGGGAAAACTATCCCTCGTCGTGGCACGATTTTTTTAATCCTTTCCAACATATTTAATTCTACCCGAGCAGTTTTCATACAATATTGCTTGACATAAAATCTCCCAAAAACTACAAGCCCTACTACAGATCAAAGATTATTAAAACGGATGGCTAATCTTTAATGAAAAAAGCTCCTTTTTTATTTACTCGAGTGTGTCCTCCATTCCAACCAGGGATTAACATTTGATAAAGGTTGAAAATCCGCTTCTCCCAGAAAAAAAATAAGCCTGTTTTACTTTTTTATCCGTATTTGGCTACTTTCCATCAAAAGATGTATTGAGCGAACCACACGTTATTGGATGGCTAATATTGCCAACAAAACCAAAAGCTTTTGGCTCCCGATTTATAATCCTATTTTTCACAGCGGTGAATATAATTTTGTTCACCAACAAAACATTTCAACGATATAAAATAGGAAATCCTGTATAACATGGGTACAACTATCTTTTGTTATGTTGTAATTAGGCTGTATCGATCTCCGCATTTAATGCTTTTTTAAACTAAAAGCTCTCGTATAAATCAATATAAACTGGACATGCACATGATCATATTCGAATTTTCAAGCCAGTTACATTTAGTCTACATATCACGCATATTTATGGTAGTCTAGTGGGCGGAGGACTAGAATAATTACGTAGATACGAAAAGACTAGCTCCAAACTACATTAATATGATATTATTGCTTTGGGATGAGAATTAAAGTAGCTTAATTATGGCAGGCTGAACAAAATTTCTTCTCATTTGGATTGTTATTAAAGTTATTAAAAATTATGGATGTTTTGGTGGAAAATTTATACTTGAAATTAATTAACAACTTCGCATCCGTTTGAATACAATATCAGACAATCCTAACTTTCACTTTAATAAAGATTTCTCTAATGTACTCTTATGCGTTTAGTTTATCCAGTTTTCAACGACTTTCAATGGCAGATTCACAGCAAGACGTTTTTTTTACTCCAAAACGTGAATGGATTGAATGAAAGATTTCTGATGTTTGAACGTATTCTACAAAGAAATTCTAAACCGCGTGGGAAGCCAGGCATGAATGTGTTGAGAAATCAAATCCTATTATCCCAACAATAACACGAAATCAGAGAGATTTTCAAACCTATATTTGTTGTGGATTTATTTCATCCGATTGCAAAACTGTGATAAAGATTGGCTCTCACAAAAGATACTATTGACTCATTTCATTTGATCTGCCATGGAGCTTTCAGCAATCGCAGACTAATTGCATTTATTTCATCACCTTAATTGGAACGGAGAGTAAACCTAATTAAAATGTCATTACTAACAGACGTCACTACGTCTGACGTTGAACAAAACATACAAGTTAGATCCTATTTTTAGATCTAATTTAAACTTTAGAAAGCTCGCGTGCGAAGCCATAAGCATTTTAAAAGATAAAAAGTACATTTTTTTACCTGTGAGCGATGACCTCGAAGATTATAATTTGTGCGGAGGGGTACTTCAGACGGATTCTTTTTCCAGTGTGAGGTGGTGTAGGTCACGCCAAGCACGCCACGAACATTCCCTGTGGCCAGCCACCCTTCTTGGTAATAATGTGTCCGGTTGAGCTTCCAGCCTTCATCCTACCAAAACCAGCATACAAAAGAGAGAAAAACGAATCAAGTCATGTTCCACATTATATTGGTAATTATAAATGACCTTGGCACTTTCCTGGAAGCCCATGTATCATAACAAGCCATAAACCATAAATGACAAATCCATTCCTTCGCTACATCCAGGCCCACCGCTTTGCAAACATATTTTATTGACATGAAAGGAAGTGATTTTGTTGGAAAGGAAATGAATTCCAATTTGCTCATTTTCACATGCCAAATCGTATGAGATGTTTTTCTTCCTGGAGTCTACACTTTACGACTCCCTTTCTCTTGATTGCATAATACACAACGGAAAAATAAAAGTAATTCCGGTTATTTCTATCAATTTGCAAATTATCCGCTTTTCATTTCCTCTAGCTTCATTACAGAGCTCATTAAAATCGTTCACAAACACTCATAATTTCGTTCAATCAAAACTAACTCAAAGAACTCTCTTTCTCCGCATCCCTTCTTTCCCCCACATGTTGTACAACGTGCGCGCAATCACGTTTGTCCTTGTCAAAGATGTTTTTCACATCCTTTGTAACATTTTTTATTTGAGTCGATCCTCAGAAAATACTCCAACCGTGAAATGAAAAAGTTTGAAGAATAAAAACAAGATCATTTCCAATTTAATATTCTTGAATCCGGAAAGCGTGTGTTCGCCGGAATCTGGGTAGATGTGCATGGCGCCCCCAGTAATTTCAAAAAATTTCACGCCTACTTTCCCCTCCCCCTTACCTAATCCCAATGACAAATGTCCTTCTACTCCCAGTCCATAAAAACATGTTTGTCTACGTTTCTACTTGAATAACATAAAGCATGTATCACTTTTTTTTCAAGTACAAGACAGCTCAATAATATTTTCTGAGGAACACAGTCAATGTCTGGTTCTAGTTTGAAAAATTGGGCTCTGGAGGACTTCTCTCAGTGAGTTTGACAAGTTGAACATGACAAGCGTTTTACAAGGGAGGATGTGAAGCCGCTACTGCTCCACTTTTACCTGTGCCTATTTCACCACAACTTTCTCAGTTTTGCTTTTTTCAGTCAGTTTCCTATGCAAAATGGAGCATTGGATGTAAGTTGTTTTCCAGGAGAGTGGAGAATTGTAGAAACTCGCTAGGAAACTTTACAAAAGGTTTTGATTGAAGTTTAAAGGTGACCTTGAAACCAATCTGCTTCATCTCAACTTCCATTTCATCATTCCTTTCCCGGGACTAATTCTTCCATAAAAACGGAATTACTTCAAAGTGAGTCTGCTGCCAACATAACTTGCCACTTTGTACTATTTCAGTAGCCCCATGCTTTCAAACCTCATTTAGCCCATTTGTGACAGACGTTGGGAAATGAGCGAAACAACGTGACAATCTCTTCAAGGCCCACTTTCTTCCAAGAAAGTTTGCCTTGTCTTGGTCAGTTAATTAATACTGTGCGAAATGGAAAGACAACATTTTCTTGGAAGAAAGTGTGTCCTTCTATGGCTTTTATCCTTATCTTGACGTTATCCCACTTTTTCCCCTTAATTTATTGGAGACAGAATGAAAATTTATTTGAGCAAGTTTTAATTGAACGCCGTTCTTAACACTTCTCCTTAACATGTTATAATAAGATGACGTAGATGTGAATGGCAGTTAACCTAGGACCCCATCACCCCATGTATGATTTTGAGTAACAGTCCCAATCCATCAATACCCTTTTCCTAATTAAGGCCCACCTTGGGAAACTTTATTAAATGTTTTGATTGTATTCTCAATCCCAATAATAACCCATTCACGTTCTGTACCAGAATCCCAAATTTATTTTTCCCAAAGCAAAACAAGAATAATTTTCCCATTTCGTACATCACTTCAAAAGCTGATGATCTGGCATAAACGCAATCAATCTTTTTCCTTCGCCTATTCTATTTCCGCAAAATTTCCCCCACACAGATTTACCCTTCCCAATTTCCATTTATATATGCAATAGAAAGTGAAAGCATTTTCGTTGGAAAGGGACAGGAGGAAAGGATACGCCCTTATTTTCCTCCGCTCCATTTGATCCTAACAGATGTGCTTACGCCCAAAAATGTTTTTCTTCAGAAAAGTTCTCCTTCTTATATATTCTTTTCAGTTTTTCACCAATCCATCGCCCATTCCACTCATCCACACTGGAAGAAACTTTTCTTTGGATATCTCCTTGTTTTCTTCGATCCCTTCGATAAAAACGGGGAAAAAGTTTTGTTCCCAGTGATGTATCATCATGCACAAGATGGGTATCCATCCATCCCTCCCAAACATTCCATCCATGAGCGTTGGCAACTCTCCACACATTGTCAGGGAATTTCTTTCCCCTTAGTCAAGTTGGTGGACGGAGAATGGAGGAACAAGTGCCTGAGCTGCCATATATCTTCCACAAAAATCCTCTTGCATTGTCGTTTATATAATACTTTATCATCTTTCCTTTTACTACTCTTATCCCAGCTCAACATTTCTTTCCACTTTAGTATCCCCAAAGTTAAATATGGTCTGCCCCAGGAGCAAGCATTTTTTTACACCTATTGTGGAAAAAATGCTTTCATTTCTTTTAGAAAGAATGTCAAAAGTTGAAGAATTCCTTCCTCTCCTCTTCCGGACTTTATTGTGATTGGGTTATAGAAGTTTATGAAATTCTTGGTGAAATTCTAACCTCGATCATCCCATGTCCTTCTCCTTCACATGGACAGGAGAGTTTTATCAAGAGGGAACGTGATAGATTGGCCATTCTCCTTAATAAACTCTCCTTTTTTATCGGACCAGAATACAAAGGTCGGACGTAGATCTTTGTAATTTCAGCATCAGATTGTCCTCATCTCAAAATCAGACCAATCAGAGGGATTGATAAAACTTTCCACTTTCCGTGAACTCTTTGCAAAATGGGTCCAAAAGCAAAAACTTTTTTTCTCGCTGGATGATAATGGAAGAATTATACCGGGTAAAAAGACAGTTTACGGGTCGTTCGTTCCCATTCCGCAAAAAAAAATCTGGAGAGAAGAAAACAGTTCACTGACTTTGTAAACAGGCTCATGTGCTCTTATGTAATTTCCCCATCCATATCTAAATTGGCAGCGTTATCGCACCAGAGCATCAAAAATACGCGATATAACTTGAGCATGGATGAGCCTGAACCTATATAAGCTTATAGACCTGGACTTGTTTATTTCGCCCAGCTCATAAACTTTCTCCGGAAGAGTGGAAAGAAGGACAACGGAAGTAATTTCTATATTTTTTTCGCGAGTCAGTTCCCCCTAGCCAAAAAATATGTAGCCGGCCTGGAGCCATCTGATCCCATATTTTTAAAACTTCCATGCATAGGACATTTCTTTCCTCATTCAATCTCCGCGTTTTCAATGTGGTATACCCACCAAAGCATACATACGTACTCCATGATAAAAAAATGGAAGCCCTCCACCAGAGCCAACAAAAGAAGTAGATACAGCTCTACACAACAGAAGGAAAAATGAAGCTCCTCTCAAGATTTGTGTCCACGACACAGATGAAAGGACAGAGAAAATGAGAAGCTGAATTAGTTATCATGTCATGGCTGGGAACTACTTGGAAATCTACTTACAAATACATTGCACAAATAGACCCGTCGCACAAACAAACTATTTTTAAAGCAAATATCATTATTCCAGCCAAAAGCCATATCCTTTCAGATGGAGAAAACAATAACAGAAAAGAAACTACAAGGGAGATACACACTTCCCATTTCACACAGTAGCATGTCGTTGTTGCCCTTTCAGAAAAAAAAACTTTCTTTTTTCCCCTCTCATAACAATAACCATTTTCAATAGTCTACGAGGGCCAACACGAAGCAACAAATATATACGTACATAACTTCCCACTTTCCCCTTGCACTCTTTCCCTTGCTTTGAGCCTATACCTACTTGACTTGCTCCCTTCATATATGCTTGATATCCCCAACCCCACATACAACACATAAGTAAGTAAGAATCTTATTCCTCCAACTTCAGCTCCAACATCGAGAGGAAAGTTGAAGTGAAAAGCTAAAAAAACGGGGAAAAGCAAGAGGGAAAAAACTAAATGGAGGAATATGGGAACTCGCTGGATGGATCTAAGCTGGAGCCTGAATACATGGAAAGTCACAACAGAAAATCGATTTTCCTTCCCTCTCACCACCACACTTCCATACTCAGAACGGCACAATCTGATATGGGAGTAGAGATAAGTATATGGAGCTATTTTTATATAGCATATAAAAATATATATTTTATATATAAATATCATTATTTCTCTACGTTTTTTAAACATTGTTTGGTAATATATTGCCGGAGGCATGAACTTCTATTTACATTCCCCAATACGGGAAATTTTGTTAAAACAACATTTTTCCTTCTTCTAAGTTGCAAAAGGCACGCTAAGGCTGAAGCCAAGCTTACACGTGGAGAGGACCTGAAGGGAGCAGGGTTTTCCTTCTACTTCAAGAGAAAAGCAAATTAAGGTCTTTTGCTACAACTCCAATAAAATAAATGATGAGGATGATCATTTCACTAGTGGAATGGGATGTGTTTCGCTTAGCCAAACTCCCAGCCAGGTAAACGCTCCACCCAGTCTGTGCAAAACTGGGTCCATTATCGCCGTCAAATATCCGTGGAATAGCTGACTTCTCCCTTTTCACCAACTCATTTATTTTTGCTCTTTGATTTTCATCCAAAATAACTAGGATCCCAAGAATATCGTGGGATTCAGTTCCCCCAGTAAATTATATGCTGTGAAGCGTAAATTGGGAGGAAATGCTACGCTGAGCTGAAGGATGCGCCAAGACCTGCTGTTTATTTTATTTTTATGGCTTTTGATGAAAATGGAGAAAGAAAAATGGAGTGGTTGCTTTCCCTTACCTCTGGAAGCTCATCTGGAACTTTGCCCATCCAGCTCATCGACAAGATGGTGCAGTCACACTGGGCGTTGATCGTCTTCTCGAAGTGGATATGCATCTTGCTCATTAAATACTTTAAAAAAGTAGGGACAACGCTAACTTTCTCTACCGGCCTAACTCAATCTGGAGATTAAATCACGCTAACTATTCTCACCTTTTTTTTACCTTGTCTTTGTCATTTTTCACAGAGTAAAATAACGTGAGATGAGAATACAACTATAAAATCCCTCCACCTTTCTCTTTTTCACTTGGCATTTCCCCACTTTTATCTCACGTCACGGTCACGCCTAACAATGGGAAAGTCATCCTCATCACTATCATCCAGATTCACCTAAAATTGCACAACACAACACTTTTCACATGATAGCGTCCACGTCGACATCGTCAATTAGGTTGTTCTTCTGATGCATACTTTTATCGGGGAGAGAAGGGAAATCTGGCAGGCTTTCTCCATTCTTCAACGAAATGCACACATAAAAATCACAAAAGGAACTGCACCCTTCAGCTGTACTAGGTTAAGTAAAGTAGCTCTATTCTCTGTATAAAATGTCGCTCCGATTTGTTTTCTATCTGGTGCCAGGGAGGAGATTAACTGGGTCAAGGCCTTTATGCCCTCTACTCCATTAATATAGGTATATATTTTTGATATTTTATTATAAATCCCTCCAACTTTTTAGCTGTGGACCTTATCATGTATATACGTTGGGGAAAGGATCATGATCATGCCTCGGAGCTTAATGAGGACCAGATCATTTCACTTCTCTCTTTCTCTTCCGGAGCCAAATAGCCCAAGTGTCCCGATCTTGCAGCCTCTCTCATGTTTATCTCCATCATCAAGATGCATGACACGCTCCACTATTTTTCCTGGAAGGATTCATCCTCTTCTCGTCTGCTTTGCATGCTGGAAGCATTGCATCGTGGGGTAGTGCTGGTCCTTCTTGGCTTTGTTTGGATAGACAATGGCATCTATTTTTGTTAGTCTGAAGAGGCTACTTGTACTGCTGTTGTTTGGGAGTCCCTTGTGATCTGAAATGCTTCAGAGTAGTTTTTCGTTGAAACCTGGGAAAAAAAGAGGAAAGATTTTTTGCTCAGCATTTGTAAAGAGAGTGGCCATTACAATCAGCCGTGCATGCTAATCTAATTTGGAGTTGTGTCAGAAGGCATCCATTCTGTCTAACCTCCAACGGCACAGTATAAATTTGATAACAAAAATTTGTAACATGCTTAGAGTAACCAAATGTAAAACAAAAATGTCTCGACGGAGGGGATTTTCTAGACTCTGTTTTTACAGAGATATATACATGCATGGCCTACTTGACGCAAAAGTTGGAATGGCCAGTGACATTTATCTTGGGTACCTGTAACCCAGTATCAGTGTCAAGCTTGGCTTTGACTTGACTATCCTATCTAGAATGGGATTGACCTAGCTACTGAAATATTTAGAGTAATCCTTCCCAGTTATATTTAGAATCTATTCAGGGTTAGGATACGGAAGTTGGTGTTGGTAAGCTCGGGTCTGATTAAATTTGCAAAGGTTTTAGAAATTGCCCTCCCTATCTAGTTCTCGCTATCTACGAGCTACTAATTTAATGATGTTTGGAATTGATTCAATCGGATATGAATGTGACAGTTGATTCCGCTAGAGCAGAGGAATTCAGGGGAATCTACTATAGCTGTCAGTTTTGATGATGAGAAAAATATGAATTGGGGTGAAAATTCTATTGTCACGTCGAATGCGTCTTCAATATCAATCCTTTTTAGTTAATGATCTCATTCAGAGTTATTTTATGTCTGGGAGTGGAGCTGCCATTCCAAAAATATATCTGCTTTTTACGCTTCGCTTCGGCTTGCATGAAGGAAACAGGGAGAGATATATGCGGCCTTGTCCTAAATTTCTTTTCATTCCTTTGTCATAGTCGTGTCACAATAAAAACAAGTTTTTTCCCTTTCAGCTCGAGACAATTCTTTTGATATTAACTAAAGTAAAAAATGATATGAAAAATATTACATTCATACCATATACCAACCATTCTCAAAAGAAAGTAGAAAAGGCATATAAATAAACTTATACGAATAAGCAATTTTCAAAAAAGAACTGAAACGAGAGCATATTTTTTGCAATGATTTGCAATTATCCATATATCTTGCCAAGCCAGGGCTCCTGTTTTTTGCTGATGTCAAGAACAAAGCAGCTTCACACTTCTCATGGAGATCTTTGTAAAAAAAACTTTCCCCATTTTGAGAACCTGGATTCATACAGGAAAAAAGTTGAAAGGAGGACGAGTGAAAACCCAATCTAAACGATATTTGATAGGGTAGAAAGGGTGCGGTTTCGTCTAAAAATACATATTTGAAAGGATCATGTCAAACGAGTTTTTGATGGGGTTTAATAATAGAGGAAAGGTAGTCATTTACATTATACAGAGATGGGAAAAGGGTAAGGTAAGTATCTACTTCTATTAAAAATGCTTCCTATTCACAACAGACTAGTAAAACAGGTACCCGAATCCAAAAAGCAGATTCTTTCCTACATATGCACTGATTGTTTGTGGATCCAATCCAAAACACTTTTAGTAATATGCACAAGTAGTATAAAGGGAAACGACGAGAAATAATTTATTTCCCGAGTTTCAAGAATTTCAATGGCTCAGCTAATTCTCTTCTTCTCTTTTTTATTTCCAATTTCTCCATTGGAAAGAGACTTGAAAGAGAGAATTTAGTATCCTGGAAAAACTTGTATAGGTGCATCGGTATCATCATCTTCTCATCAGTGAATGGAAATATGAGATACCTTAAGCCTAAAAAATCTACGTGAAATGTGATATGCCAAATAAAAGCGCTTTTTGAGAGGAATTATAAGAATTCCCTTCTTAGATTTCTCGCTTGTCCCAACCCATTTTAATCTCAATTACATTTTGTAAACGACTGATTAAATATTGATTGATGTGATATCTAGGAATGTCGAGTCATCCCTTTTTAACGATATGGTCACTTTCCTCCAAGATATGATTCCATTCTCCAGCTAGTTCCATCCAACCCTATACCATACCACACGTCAGTCAATGTCTGTTTCAAGATGAGTATCATCATCAAGATCATTTTTTATTACTTTTGTGCACTGACACAATCATAAAAATGGGAGTACAAAGATGATACGATATATGATACTAAAAAAGCAGAGATACTAAATGTAGGTCTCCCATGTCAGCGAAACCTTCCAACAGAACGCCATTACTGAAAGTGTATAAACGTGTTTATTACGTGCGGAGATGAATTTTATTAAAACTACATAAAAACCCATATAGAAAGTGGAGAAAGCATGAAAGGAGAAGATACAAAAAGTAATTACGTTTTTGCATATTGCATGAATGATGAAGAGAGAGCCTTGTTGTGATGATGATACTGCGCCATTCCCCATTTCCCTCAGCCTCATTGTTATGGAATGGATAATAGAAGTGCATTAACATAGTGCTTTTTTACAGTTTGTGGCTGCTTTTCAGCCCATGATGATGATGCTGGAGGAGGAAAAATGATAAAAGCACGTCAACCCTTTTTATATTTTATTCACTCCAGTTCCTCCACTCCCAATCATTGTATTCCAGTCTTCCCTTTTCCTACATATGTTTGCCAGCATCTATATATTCTCCCATGCGGTAGCGCCTGGCCTTGGCAAAAAAATTATCTACAGGACTTTCACTTTATCTTTTTCCTACAGCATTCCTTGCACCGGATACCGGATTTGGTAAATGGGAACGTGTTTCATTCATTATGAAGGAACAAAAAATCCGGTTTTAATTAAGCCGACTAAATGAAGTCTCCTGTCTGAAGGTAGGATTTTATGAGTCTGCTCTCCCTCCCAAGGAAAGGAGTTAATTATAGTAAGCAACCAGCCATAAAACACACAAGATTAACTTAAGGGAAAACAACATTAAACTTGGACTGTCGACTAATTGCATGCAAGGTTATACTACAAATATTGTATGGATGTATGGAAGCCAGTTGAGTTGAAAAATTGGAGGAACTATATACCTTCGACCACATACTGAATGAATGCTAATGATGGAAATAAACTTACGAAAGAGAAAGGAGTCCAAGTCCATTAGATATAAAACAACCTCCGGCTTCCACTATAGTTATTTACTTTCCCACTATCTTGAGGATTAATCAACTTTACAAACACTCCACAAAAAAAGAAGACCCTCAAAACACACACACATTGACTGACTCACATAAATATTCCGTGCTGGAAGAGTCCAGAATGGAGGACAACTAGGTACTCCCCAGTTTTTCCAAGAACTACTAATCAAACACAATGAAACAGTAATTTCCTCAGATTGGATATATGAAAAGGAATGAATTCCAGCGGCGAATCTTTTGGAACACACACGCACTCCTCTAACAACCGTCCCCGATTATTATTATAGGTCGGAAGAGTGACAAGGAGCTGGAGCAGATGTTCCTCTGGACTAATGATCCTCCCGTGTCTGATATCAAAACTTGAAGAAAAGGTTCCCCCTCACCACTGGACAGAAAAGGGAGGACGGGTGAAAGCCGTAAATTGGTAAACACTGGAGAAAGTACGATAATAATATGTGCTGAATTAGTCATGAAAGTGTACAGGTGCACCACGGAGTAAAGAGCCAACTCAGCAATCAATGTTACCCATCCATATCCGCCCACTGAAATCCCCTGCAGGAGGAAGAGACTGTGCTCTGCGGCTGGATTTCATTTCACCACTGGAAAAAGAGGAGCGCACGAAGGTTACATTTTACTGATGCCTTTTAGGTATATCCCATCATCCCAATCCCATGCTTCGGGAAAAATGGCCTTGGTGCATGGCGTACGCATATGGATCGCTTGTCATGTTCCTTCCTCCTGTTGGAGAAAGGATAGCGTAGCAGCTTTCCCCTTCCATGTTGACTCGGCTTTGAGTGCACTTGTGCGACATATAGTGCTGTAATGCAAGGAGCCATGGCTAGTTTCTTTTCTTATTGGGCTTATCACCCCAATGTAAAATCCCGATATGTAGATAGGTTATGGGGAAAGGCTGGAGAAAACTGGGAAAAGGAGAAAGGTATGCCTACCTATGTAGAAGAATTGGTGAAAAGTGGTTTTCCCTTCTCCCCTCTCGGTTTACCGTTTTCTATATCCTTTCGTCGCGTACCGATATCGCATCATTGTTCATAGATGCACCAGCTCGGTTAGGTACTATCCTAGACATGTATGAGAATAGATGTTCCGGGGAAAAGGAAAATGATAACGTGACCAATTATAAAGGTAATTGTATTGCTTATGTTAAAAGTAAAGAATGTTTAGATAATGTTTCCTTTCCCTTCTCGTAAACTGGTGAAAGGGCTGATTTTTTCTCAATCTGAGGGTCAGATATACAAATATTTGGAACTTTTTCCGTTCCGTTCTGGAACGGCATGTTCCTGGTTGGATGATGTTGTTGCGTAACGCGTCAGTTATCCAATGCAATTTCTCTATGATTGAAGCAAATTGTTTGCATTTGTAACTTCTCTTCTCGTCCTTGGAATTCTATCAAGAAACTTATGAGATGATGCCCTTCTCAGCGGAAATTTTCTCGTGAGATGACACGATGCGCCAGCTTCTATTAATGGGAAGTTAATAGAAGTTTCGAGGAGAGTGCATGTCTGTGTGTGGCAAGGGGAGCAAGATGGGTCTCGCTTTTAAAAAAAAAGTTGAACTTGAAGAAGGACTGGCTGAGGGGTGAAAAAGAATGGAGCTTTGGTTGGACTAGTTGGAGGATGGATGGATTCAGTGAAAGGCTCTGGTGCAAAACGGTTTCCATGAAAAGTGTGATATGGACGGTAGTTGGAAGAGACAGGAGAGAAGTGGGAAAAGGTAGCATCAACATTTATACTTCTCCGAAGGAAGGGGAGAATGTATGAGTTTGCTGTTTGGTGATGCTGATGATCAAACTGACTTGGCTAGAAAGTTTGCTCCTGGTTTATTTAGATTTCTGAGAAATATATTTCCCTTCCCTGCTTTAAAATCCATCCAGAATTTAAGACCCGACATGATATATATTCCTGGAAAGGTACAATGAACTTGAACGTACATGAGCCCTGCCCTGGGGAGAAAAAGGTAGTTAATTTTGACTCTCTATTTCAGGCTCAACTCATAAATGAACTTTTCCCATGATAATGAATGATAAATGAGGCAAACTTTCCCAACTAAACAGAAAAAATGTAGGGAACCGGAAAAATAAATCGGGAGTGGACTGGTATATGCTTACAGCAAGCAATGTTAATACAGAAGAAAGGAAAGATTCCAGGATTTTTGTAAGATTTCCTGATTTCGTTTGATTAAACTTTATATTAGGACTTTGAAAATTAGCTAGATATTGTGAATGATATTGAAAGTTGAGTAGAGAGCGGATCATAGGCGAAAAGCCTATTACAAATCTTCTATATTAGTAATATCAGTTTGATTGTAAATGGAGTTAAGGTACAAGTCTTTAGCCTACAGCTCAACTTTCAACGAACTACTAAATAAAGAAAACCTTTCATTTCATTGAAGACACCCCTTCAACAGAATTAATACAAGTTCCGATGAAACATAGACGTTCCATATTTCTGGAGTATGCCCATGTTCAACATTCCATTTTGCCAGTAAATACGAAGAAAAGAACCAATTAGCCATGCTTCTACCTGAACTATTTCACGTATAGCAGTACACTTTTAGGAATTCCTTTGTCCAGCTGGTTACCCGTGCGTTGATGCGAAATGTCAAGGTTCAATTCTTGAAACGACAGTGAAAAGCGAGATGCAATAACTATGTATTATTCTTTGAACGCGAACAATAAGAACTCGTCCAAATAGATGTGACAGTTAAATGAAAGTATTTCCTTGTATGTCAATGTCGGCAAATATAAGTTTTTACAATATGAATCATGATAAATATCCAATGTGCAATTGCAATTGAATAGATGTTTAAAAAAGTTGAATGTTTACAATTTGGAAATTGCTAATGTAAAACTTACGAAAAAAAATCAGAAAATATGTTTTTCTTGGAGATAAAAACGCGTTATCCTTGCTTTATTTTCGTAGGAAATCGCTGGATTTGAAGAGTTTTCACAGTAAGTACAGAAAACTTTGTTTCGGTTATCACGATTTAATTCCGATTCTAGGTTATATTTTTAATCTGCATCCTCATCGTCATCATCCTCAACGTCTAGGTCTTCCAGATCTTCGAACAGGCTCTCATCAATAGGTACCGCATCAGCGTCATCACCTAAAATGTTTATATTGGTAAGGATTCGCATTTTAAGTAGAGATGTGCCGACGCGAACGTTCGTCTGCGCGCCGAACTTTGGCGAACGTTCGTGCGCGCCGAACCTCATGTGAAGTTCGTCGACGAAC
>JAQGAH010001397.1:0-14702 GCA_034696885.1 Lepidocyrtus paradoxus
TAATGAGGTAGTTCAATAAGTACACTCACTCAACAACCACTCAAAAAAAGTATGATTATATTTTTGTTCAAGTCTCACAAGGGAAGGGACCCAATGCTTGTCTCTAAAAAATCATGAAATATTTTTTGCTAAGTACAGTTTTCGACGCTGATTACGATAGCTATACTAATTTACCCAAATGTTGACCTTTGTCCTGTTAATTTAATCATCAAATTGTGTTTAACTAAAGCACAAACAACATACACGCACGCAAGCTGTCAATACATATCCACACTAACGGTAACTAGCTACGGTTAAACAAGGGCAGGATACAATTTTTCAGTTTAGCTCTGCCGTTCCCGTTCCCGTGGCTTCCAGCCGTGCAAGGAGCAAGCTGGAAAGTTTCAAAACGTTATAGCGTTGTTGCCTACTACTATACTATCCTATCCAAACCGCACTGCAAACTCTGTTTCAAAAAGGTGTATGCTATTTTCCTAAACATACACTAACCCTTCCTGTAAGGTTCGAAATGAAAACAAAATAAACCACGTCATTAGCCGAACTGGTTGCCGTTAGTGTATATGTATGTACATGTATATGTATATTATATAAGGGCGAATGGCTACAGAAGGATATATGGACATAGCTCCCACGCTTTCAAGTTGGTGAATTCGACTGGAGGGGTGGTATTAGGCAGGATCCATTTGATGTCGGAGCAAACTGCTCCAGCCCTCACCTTTCAAGAAGCCGCCAGGTTGACAGGAGTCAATCCGGAATAAAAAACTCAGGACCTATATGATGCCATTGCAAGAAAAGATTACCACAGTTGGTTGGTCTACCTCCAAGTAATGACCATCGAGCAGGTTAAGAAATATCCTAGAAATCCATTCGATGTCTGGCGACGAGATGAAATCCCCTACATCCCTGTTGGACGAATGACGTTGAACCGAAATCCCACAAATTTCCATGCAGAGGTGGAGCAGGCTCAATTCGCTCCATCCAATTTGGTCCCAGGTATCGAGCCAAGCCCTGATAGAGGAAATTAGAGAACGCTTCCTTCGAAATAATTTTTATCCCATTCAAAAGGCATTTGGGGATGACGTGAGATCAGCAGTGGATAGGGCGCTGGAAGCCGACAAGATATTTTGGCAAAAGCCTCCAGTCCCTTTTCATTGTATGTATTTCTCGAGACCAAATATTTTGAAAATTCCGGATTCCATTCAAAAGGCATTTTTGGATGAAGTCAGGGCAGCAGTTGATAGGGCGCTGGAAGCAGACAGGAACAGCTGGAGCAGGAACAAGAAAAACGTTTGACTTCCGGTGGAGTAGATGGACTTCCTTAAAATAAAAAATACCAACCCATGGCCATTACATTCCTATATGCGTAATGCTTGTTAAATCACCTATATTTATATCACAAAATATCATCTACACAAAACATATAAATATTAACCATAATGAAGCTTGCCTTAAAAGGTCAACGGGGCGTGTGGTAAGTCCTATAAAACTAAACTTAGTCAGTGGCTTGCTATGCTTGTGCTTGTTTCGTGCTAACATTCCAATAGGAATATGCATATTTGCATCTCCTCTTATCTCTACATTGTTATAAAACGTAATCTGCTTCAGCGATCATTTAGCGAAGCGCAAAAGACACTGTTGCACTTTATACGCAATCATGTCGTAATTTAAAATGTTTCCAATTTCAGCCAACCACATTGCCAAATTCCATATTACGTTACGATGAAACTATGTTCTACCATCGTCATCATCGTCCCTCCATCATTTATTAAATAAATAAAGATTTTATTAAGCTTTCTATTTACATTCTGTCTGTCTGGTCTAGTCACATCCGTACGGATTGATCAATTTTCCGAAACTCACATTTTCTTACTGATTTCAAAGACATAAATAAAGCTTTGTCTTTGTGAGCTACAACGTTGGATAGTTCCTAAAAATTACTGCATTAAAATCCAATAAATAACAAGAATTCCAACACAAGCCTACAAATCTTTATTACCATCAGTTATCATTATCATCACGGTCATTTATCTAATATTTTTGATTGATTGTAAAGGTTAATTTGCCTATACAAGAATTTAATTGTTGGGGTGATAATTGCTTCACTTGGCCAAATAATTAGGTAAACATCCCTGCTAACTTTAGATATGACTATATAAGACTGATGTTTTATGTTTTACGTAGGTCAGTACAAGCACCAGTAAGTGCGCACCCTACAACCTTAGAGTGAGCTATGTAATTATGATATTCAACTCACGAAAATGCTGTATTTGTTAGCTGAGCTTTATCATAATCAAGATACATATTAGCGATGATAAGCTCGTCAAGGGTATTTAAGCATGTATCCTAAGTACCAGATGACTTTGCCCTATAATTAGATTTGGACGGGTCAAAATTAGGACTTTGCATTTGTATTGCAGTTAACCTTACAAAATATAATGATGCTCAAGAAGGGAGTTGATGAAAACGCCAAAGCAATAATGGTAATAGAGGGATGTTGTTGTCCAACATCTTATCGCTATCAGCTAAGGCACTCTGCATGGAGGCGAACGGAAGTTCTTTATTTTTAAAAACATTGTTTTGTCTCATTGATGCATCCTTTGTTTGGGCGTATGATGGGAAGTTTCATAGGCGAAAATATAGCTGCATGTGGTGAGCTGATTCACTGTCAGTCTCCAAAGTTAGGGAGAAGAGACAAGTATTGGCAACATTTTTAATCTATTATTTATTATTATTCAAATTCATTAATCTCCTCTGTCCAGTTTTGAAAATTAGTGATAATGGGGATGGCTAAAACGGGTAGAATTTGCCAGTTACTTTCTGTCTATATGACAGTTTTAGCACTGGCCGGAGGGGACGCTGGAATCTTTGATAGTGACTATTCCTTCGATGGATTGACCACTGCATTAAAACGTAAGATAAGCACTTTGAATCAGACATGCATAGTTTATCAATGGCTGTGAAACATATTGAAAGGATAAGATGAGTTGATTGTTGTAATCAGATGGTTTTGAGCAACCGCCGGTATCTCCAGCCCATGAACAGCTCCCAATATGGGAAAGAAACCGGACGGCTGCCAATGTCTTATCAAGAGCGACAACCCTTCATGGTAACCCATATCCAAGTTTGACTGCTAGTCAGGCCATTGGAAGCCGAGGTCATGTTCTCTTCCAAGACTTTTTTCTCATTGACAAGTTGGCTTCATTTGTGCGAGAGCGCATCCCAGAACGTGTAGTACATGCGAAGGTTGGAAATTATTCATTTCATTAATTTTTACATTTCACGGATCATATCTATCTTCAACAAAGTGTTATTTTTTAAAGGGGGCCGGAGCACATGGCTATTTCAGAGTCACCCACGACATTAGTAAATATACAAAGGCAAAGTTTCTCAATGGAATTGGAAAGACAACCCCAACATTTGTCAGATTTTCGACCGTTGGGGGAGAATTAGGGTCCGCAGATACAATCGTGGACCCACACGGATTTGCGACGAAATTCTACACTGAAGATGGGAATCATGACTTGGTTGGGAACACTATCGAGGCATTTGCAGTACGCGACCCCATGTTATTCCCTGAATTGATAAGGTCAAGAAAGAGGAACCCAGTAACGAATCTCAAGGATATGAACATGTGGTGGGACTTTGTAAGTCTTCGACCCGAAACTACTCTCCAAGCCCTTCATCTTCATTCGGACATTGGAAGGCCGGATGGCTTCAGAAGAGCGGATGGGTTTGGAATTCACGCATTTCAGTTAATAAATGCTAAAGGTGGGATGATATTTGCAAAATTTCACTGGAGGACATTACAGCCAGCAGTTCCACTCACAAAGGAAAGGGCCGCCGATTTGACTGGTACCAATCCCGAGTATAACACACAGGATCTGTATGACGCAATTGAAAGGAAGGAATACCCCAGCTGGGGTTTATTTATCCAATTGATGACCATCGAGCAGGCTAAGAAATATCCACAAAATCCATTTGACTCCACAAAGCCCTGGCGTCGGGAGGAATTTCCGTTAATTCCAGTGGGAATAATGACGCTCAATAGGAATCCATCCAATTACTTTGCCGAGGTGGAGCAAGTAGGCTTCCAAGTTTCTAATCTCGTTCCGGGGATTGAACCAAGTCCAGATAGATTGCTTGCAGGACGGCTTCTGGCCTATCAGGACGCACAAAGATACCGTCTTGGAGTGAATGGACCACAACTACCAATAAATAGACCTTTGGTTCCAGTCACATCGTACAACAGAAACGGATTGGCTTGTCACGGTGATAACGGAGGAGGAAGTCCCAACTACTATCCCAATAGTTGGGGTGGAACGGAGCCAGATTCTGAATACGCTGAGCAGGTCAACTTCTCCGTCGAGGGGATCGTCGACAGATACGACATTCAGGAGGATGAGCATCTTCAGCCTAGAATCTTTCTTGAGAGGGATGTAAATGAGGCCCACAGAGCTAGATTGGTTGACGCCATTGCAGTTAGATTGAGGCTAGCCAAGCCAGAAATTCGAGAGAGGGTTCTTCGCAACAATTTTTACCCCATTCGGAAGGAATTCGGTGATGAAGTGAGGGAAGCTATTGACAGGCATTTGGCCGCAGATCAAGCTGAAGCCAAATACTGATGGGTTAATTAACTGTGATTTTATTTCCATTGAAATTATCTAATTGTTTTTATTATGTAAAAGATGGATCAATGCAAACTCGCAATAAATAAAAAGACAATACCTCTAATAATGGTTATTATTATAAGTGATTACATTTTAATCGTCCATGTTTGATTGCTAATACTAGTGATAGGGCACAGAGGAAATGTCATCCTGTTTAAATGTTACATCAGATTGAGCCGGAAATGGGCAAATCCAGCGGAAATATTCATGAAAATATTTTAAAGGGCAATGAAAGTGATTCCGGGGCATTATGAGATTTGCAATACTTGATATCAGCTCTTAGTTTTACCTACGTCAGGTTCCGCCAAAATACATGGGGTTCCTTCTAAAGAATACTAGCCCATGACACTATTGCATTTCCAAGTATCTAGTTCCGGCTAACTGCCTGTTTCTATTACAGCCTATCACTGTTAAAATGAGCCACGCTAATTCTTGCATACCATAATGCTGTTTTTCCGATAACCCATGCCATCATCACTCAGTATCACATACTTAATTCTGATGGATAACCAAACCATACATGTACTATTATCCCCTAAACCTGTAAAAACCAATGTTGAACTGCTTTAGCAATCATTTAGTCATGCGTATAAAACTTGCGCTTTTTTTGTGCATAACTTAATTGCATTGTAATTAAATTATTTTCAATAACACTGCAAATGCATTTCATTGCAAATCATTTAATTAAAATACAATGAATTGCAAAACAAAAATCTATTACGATACAACAGTCACCGCCCGCCCCTATCATTGATTTATCCACTTGATTAGCTTTAGCAAACAGTATAAATTACTGATGATTAGTTAGTCCACTAATATGAATGTCCAGGTCAGCTGTTTGCCTTAAAATGATTCCACAATTTAATAAGTTGGATCAATAGACATTCCCGCTCAACAACTAAGTACTTATGTAGTTAACCCAGAATTTGATGACTTAATCGACCTTTTTACATACGACGTCCTTTAAATTATTTTTACATAGGGGTACTTATGTCTAAACCTAAAGTATGTAAGAGTTCTTCTCAAACCCTTTCCAACGTTTACCCAAAAATCTATAAATGGTTGGGGTTCTTTTGTAACCAGAGAAGGTGCTTGGTTATATATACAATTATATTTCATTACACAAGTAAATAATAAAACATTTCTTCCGTCCTAATGGCAATCTCTATTACTTATCGTATGAACTATCGTTATCTGTCGTGGCCAAGGGGGTCATTATTGTTCTTAAATTATTTCAGCAATATCTCTGCCCTGTTCCAGCGGTTCTGCCATATGGAAACGGATGATGATACCAATTCCCCACCTCTTTCTGGGCTTTAAATTATTTTAATTAATATTTCTCTTCCCAATTAGTATGGAATAAACGCAAAAGTTGCAATAAATGCCTGGAAATCTATAATAACATCATGTAGCTAATGTTTTTTATTTGTCTTGGAAGCTAAGGTTTTACAGAAGTTAGAATTTAATTGGTATGATAATTGATGTATAGTAATTGCTTCACCAAATCATTTTAATGCAGTGCACATGCCTATGAAATAAATATAATCCTTATCGTTTGTTTACAGGTCATGTTAGTCTCTTTTGTCAAACAGCTAACGGTCATGTTATCACAATCATCATCCTTGTCATCAAAAATGATAAGCTTGAATCAAGGGTGTGCTCAATAGCAAGAATTATCTTATCATCAAGTTGTTACTTGAAATGGTCAAAGTTGACTTTGTGCATCTTTATCATTATTTTATCACAGTTACCTATTTAATTGTAAAATATTGTTACTGAATAAGGCTGATGAGTACGTCAAGACCATAATAATGAAAACAGGTGAATGGATGTGTAAATTACCATCATTGTTTATTTTTAGCATCATATTTGTTCTATTAACTAGTACTTACATCCATTAGTTTGGGTGTAATGGGGTAATGAGAAGTTTCTTGAATGTAAGTAGATGTAGAGAAATTTTAAATTAGTACTGCGGTAACAGAATTCACCTCCGTCTTCAAGTTGAGAGGAAGAGACAACTAACTAAAAAGTATATCTCTTAATGCTTCGTCCCATGTTTTGCTAATTAGTGATAATGGGGTTGGCAAAAATGGTTAAAATTTGCCAATTACTTCTCAGATTGATGCCAGTTTTAGCATTGGCTGAAGTTTACGCTGAAATCTTTTATCATTGTGTCTGACTGGGGTATCTAGAGACACATAATTTATTAAAAATACTTGAAAGTATTACTAAACTTATTATTTCCCAAACATTCAAATATGATGCTTCTGACTGTACTCCGATTACACTTTAAGTACTTTTTAAAGACTTTAATTGCGTCTTTGACTTTGATCGACAAGTGCATCGAGTTAATGTCACTTCCACCCGCAATCATTTTTTTCAAAATAGGCATCGGGTTTTTATTAGTTGCATTTTAAACCAGAAAACGGTGAGGGTGATTATAGTAATAAAATTCATTTTGTGGTTACTACACACTACACAGTACATGGATTGATAAACGTTAGTTACACCTCCAGAAAACCGACACATATCTTTTGGCATTGCTGTTCTAGTCATCATCACTATCAGTTATGAAAAAAAGTAAACTTTGATATAGAAAATTGAGAAATTGGCAAGTGAATTAGATTGGTGGGATATTCTTTTCTCTCAAACTGTTCGTGCGTCAACAAATTTTACTGCGTATTTGAGACGTTTTGGCATGTTTCACTCCTCATGTGTATTCATAATCATAGATGACATCATGCGTAAGGAAAATGGAACTGCACTTTGTGCTTGATCAGTAGGTGAAAATTTTCCATTTTGTAAAAGAAGGAACCACTCATTGTGCTCCAGTTTCAGCTGGGCCACTGTCGAAGCCAAAGCAGTTCCATTTCCCGAGAAAGTGACCGAGTGTTTTTTCAACAATTTTCAAATAGGCTCATTTAATAATAAATAGCAAACATGGGTGTAAGGAGCTGCATTTATTTATTTTTGTAATTAATTTTTATTAAAACTATAAAAATGACCTAATATTCTGATCCAACAGCCACGCGACAAGGAGCTGGAAGCTGAGGTGATGACATGGGCAGCAGAAGTACTTGGTGAACCACTGCCGAAAGGTCAATTTGAGGATATCTTCAAGGACGGAATTCTCCTCTGTAAACTTATTAATAAGCTGGAACCCAACAGTGTGAAAAAGGTGCAGACCAAAGGGACAAATTTCCAACTTATGGAAAATATCCAAAGGTAAGGAAAAGTAAAATTTACGAGTAGAGAAAAATGCAAAAACCTTATCTTTTTCTCACTTTACCCCAATGAAACTAATAGCATTTTTTAACGCAGATTTCAAGCAGCAATTAAAAAGTACGGGGTTTCTAGTGAAGAAATTTTTCAAACTGCGGATCTATTTGAGAGACGGAACATCCCACAGGTTGCTCTTTGTCTTTATTCCCTTGGACGAGTTGTAAGTGAGGTTTAGCATTCCAAATTTAGTCGGTAATGACATGACTGATCAACGTCTTTTTAAAAATCAGGCCCAAAAGCATCCGGAATGGAGCGGCCCAACACTAGGTCCGAAAATGGCAGATAAGAATGAGCGTGAATTTACTGAGGAGCAGCTAAGAGCTTCCGAAGGAGTTCTCAACCTCCAAATGGGCTATAACAAAGGTACATTGCATCTTGCAGTTGTAAATGCCACATGACCATGCTTTTGAATTCACGCAATGTAAAATAGTTATATTTGCTTCCCACACGGTAATATAACTACAAAAATATTGAAAACGTTTCGTTGTTCCAAAGGGGCATCCCAGTCCGCGCAAAGTATTGGGACGAGTCGACGAATGTGAAGAGGCGCAACTGAAAATGATAATTGGGCTGAACCGAATCCAGCCCACAGCTTGACGCGATTGCTAAACTTCCTGTTTGAGGCAAATGAAAAATATGACTAGGCTGAGGAAACAAAGAAAATTATATTTTTTGCGCATTACATGAATTACTTATCACAAGATCACTTTCAACTCTCCCGACAAAGGAGATGATTTTTCATACATGTCTGCTCTGATTGAATTCATTATTTACGTATGATTTACGTGTGAAAAATTTGTGAAAATAAAATACTCGAAACTCCTCGTAAATGTCCAATGGAAAACCGTAAGTTCTTTCTCTCTTCCTTATATTTCCACTACATATTACATTGGAGAATGTCAATTGTCAATGAAAGAATGATAGGAAAAAGATGGATATTCAGTACTAAAAACATTTTTGTTGTGGAATTCCGTATTTACCTTTTTACTTGCATACCTATATGAAAATTAAGTATGGGGCATTAACTCATAAGTAGGGTAGATGTATAAGCTAAAGAGATTGACATAAGTTTATTTTAGCATTCTTTCTACGTTATCTGTGTTATGAAAAACTACCTTAAAATAAATATTTTTTAATATATCATACAACTGAGTATTAGGATTTATGGTATATAAGAAGCTTAACAAAGTGTCATGAACTATTGTTTTCAGTTTCTTTCCATTTCCTTAGTATGGTATGACTATAAAAAATTAGATTAACTAAAAAGTAAAATCCTGATTTTAAAATAGCAACTACATAAAGATCGTTTTATTAAAACTCCATTTTCAATGCGTGCCACACAAAACAGTATTAAGTATCTGACCGAGTATCACAATGAATTTTTATTTCGTTTATTTGTCATGATGATTCACGTGCATAGCATTAGTATGTAAATTGCTTGTAAAGTTCTTTCCAATGTTATCATGGTCAGAAGTGCTAAATAATTTGCACAATATTCCGTTTTTAGCTTTCATTAATTTCATTAGGTCATTTCATTTCTTTCTTCTTCTCAGGTAAAGTTAATATTGGAAGTTGGCAAGCTGCCAAGAGAAATTGCAGCTGCATAAAAAACTTTCATGATTGTATTAGGTAGTGGGTGTTTGCACAAAAACCTACACATGATACAGATACTAATATGTACTATGAAGAATGCGACAGATAAGTCATTTCATGATAAGCCAAAAATACGCTTTCATGACCTTGAAGGTCGTGTTGATTTTGGGTTGAATGAAAAGAATAATTCAAACAAGATCATGATGTTAGGTTCTCCTGCAAATGGAAATTCTTTTGCAATTTTTTCTATGTACGATTCAAATGTAGTTTGCGGAATTCCTGTAATTTAGTTAGTCCTCGTATTTGATTTATTTAACAAAATCTGTTCTAGCTATCGTTATCTTAAGCCTCTTTTACACTTTAATGAGTGGCTGTACTATTTCCACAATACTCCCAAACATTGGAATAGCCAGCATCTGAATAACAGAGAAAGCCCGATAGCTTGTTGCGATAAGCTTCCAAGTTATCGCAAATCCAATGAGCTCGCTCATCGCAATAAAGCCTTTGATATGAGCAACCATTACGTCCACAAGAAGTGCCACCAACTTGAACTTTGGACACTCCATCCAGTAGCGTCTGGAAACTCTGTTGTTCCATAAAGTCCATGGAATTATATGTCAGGTCAATTTCCACCAATGGGCTGATCCCCTCGAAGGCGTCTGACTGCAGCCCTTGGGATGGAATGGAATTTGAGGACATCCATAATTTCACTAAATTGGGGGCTCCGGCGAATGCTCTACTCCCGAGTCGGGAAATTCCGTTGCTCCCCAAATAAATCTGATTTAGGAAAGGCAGGTTTTGGAAGGCGTTGTCAGGAACGGATGTCAAGCGATTATTAGGGATCCATATAGACTCCAGATTCTGAGTAATAAAGATTGTGCATAAATAAAGATTCTGGTAAAATGAGGACGAAATTGATAGAAAATGTAAATACAAACCTCAAAACTATTAATAAAATCGAAAATATCCCTTTCGTAAGGAGGCTCATTGTCAATAAAATTAAGCCATAATTCGAGTTGCGTTGTCACATTCCTGCTTGCGTTGAAAGCCCGGGGCGAAATGTAAACTAGGTTTCGATTGGACATTATGTCAACTTTTAGAAACTTGAGATGTTCTATGGCTCCATCAGGGATTTCCAACAAGGGAGTTTCAAAAAGTTCCAAACTGTTGAAAATGACGTCTTCATTGACATATGATGCTGCATTGTCAAAAATCTCTTTTAAGTTGAACCTTCCTCTGACATTATTGCACACGATCGACTTTTTAGACTCGTCACAAACACAAGGAGCCAGAACCTCCAACGGGGGACAGATTTGCCCCACCGTGAGTCCAATCAGTGATAAAAGTAGTAGTCCTCTCATATTTAAGCTGATTTTATTACAAAGCATTTATAATGTACTCTGATACATTCTAAATGATTCTTTCAGACTTTTATACTGGGAATCCTGGACATTTCATCAGATTTGTGTGATTGATAAAGTGATAAAGTGATAACATCCAATTAGTAACAACAACATGTCTTTCTAATCTAATCAAAAGTTGTCAATATGACAATAATCGTATTTTACTTTACCATGATATCAGTTTATTAATTATTGTAAGATTTTAAACTTTATTCAACATTTCGCAGTAAAAAGAACAACATAAAGGTAAAGAATTAATATCACTATAACAAATAAAATTTATTTAAATAAATTAAATAAATTAAAATTAAAATAAATAAAAATATATTTCATCCATTGAACACTGATTGTTGAAAGTTCCCATTATGGAGGCTGCGTTTCCACGTTAGATTGCAAGACTTATTCTCTGTTTTAAGTACAATTTTGAGTTGGATTCGCTGGAAACTGCATTTAATAAATCACCTAGTGAGTTTATGAACTTTATAGCTTCAGAACACCAAGGGCCCAATGTCTCCACAGCAAATGGCACGAACAAATAGTTTTGGTCGATGATGTCCTTGTATTTATTTCGCTTGTTAGTAGCTGCTTTTTCCGCTGCCCATCCGGCCAATTGAGAAGTTTTATCAAGGTATGAGGGAGCAAAAGAATCAGAGCAGGTTGCATCCCAAATTAAAAGTTGTCCTTTCTCCCAAGGCACCAGGGTCATTCCGTCCACTCGCTTTCCATCATCTCTATTTAGGCCTGCAGGTTCAAGTACTGAAGGGATTTTGGCTGAATGAAGTGCTCGGCAGATCAGATTATTTATTTCCTGGTGTCTTGAGTGACAACCTGCGCTTTTCGAGCAACTCAAGCCGTGTGTACCATCACTTTCCACTATATTACCACAAATGCATAAGTGAGGCTTGCAAATATTACATCCTATACGGATAGCACAAGAGATCCGAAAACAGTTATTGTCCAGCAATGTACCAAGGCTTCTGGAGGGTAGTGTAGACAGCCATAGACTAGCTTCTGGGGTAGAAGCAGCGAGAAATTGAGCTTTATCCTTCGGGTTGGACAGGTTTAAATTTTTAATGATTCTTTCTAAATTGATGTAGTCCCATTCCTTCTGAGATGTCTTCACTTTGGGTTCGGATGAGTTAATTGAGCACCATTCCATATCACCTTCAGCATAGCCAGCAATCAACACATTGTCTGGAGTCAATTTCAATATATCATTGACAAGTGTGTTAGCCGAGTACACTGATCCGAGAAAGGCTGGTAAGGCAATGTCTTCAATCTTTCTGACTCCCAAACCCCCAAAACGAGTAGGCAAAGAGGAAATTGTCCGTTGCTGGTCATTAAGCTGGCTGTTTAAAATCCATTCGAGATTTGACTTTATCTCAGAATCCAAGCGTCTCAAAGTCTCCAGATGAAGCCAACAAGGGGTTGATCGTAGTAAGTAACTTAATTTGGGAATCGCGAGACAGTTTTTTAGAAGAAAGTAGGCCACGTGAAAATTTAGCAATGCCAACCTATCCAAAAGGCGACATACTTCTTCCTCCTTTTTCCTAAAGACAGCTTCGAAGCCGTGGAAAGTCAGGGGTGAACCGAGAAGCTCCAGTTCATCTCTCATAGCTTGAATTCCTGGTGATAACTGATTGAAGGCTTCCACCACAGAATCGTTGGACGTGGATAGGTAGTAGAGTTCGCATTTTTTGGGATTTAATTGGAGGCCCAATTGACTAAATTTAGTTATAATATTTTCAAAGTCTTGAAGGACTGTATCAGGAGGTCCGGCCAATAATCCATCATCTAAGTACCATGAGTTTAAATTGGAACACAAGGACTCTACAACTGAATGAATTGTGATGCTAAATATTAACGGTCCACAAGGGTCTCCTTGTTGGGCACCTACTTGAGACAGAATGGTGTTTTGTCCAAAGAATAGAAGAGATGGTGTAGAATAGCATTGCCATAAAAAGTCATAAATTGCTGGAGTCCAATCCTTGACAGCAGTTAACAAACTGTCTCTTTCTACGGAGTTGAATGCATTGCTGCAATCTACTTTGAGTAGAACAAAGTCTGAATCACGATTATCCTTTATGAAGGTTCGTGCAGCATGGACAGCGGCCTCACAGCCCCCTTTCGTATTGACTCCCAATTGATGAGGACGGAGTTTGGACCCAACTGTTTCGCCAACAGATTTGCAGCAAATCTTAGCGGTCAATCTGCGAAAAGTTGTTCTTATTGCTATAGGACGGACATCGCCATTTTTCTTTGTAATGGCACAGAGAGAAGCTCCGTATAAAATTTTGCAGACTTCAGCGCAGACTTTCCCCGATAACATCATGTTGCATAAATCGGTGATGGATTGTAGCAGCCGTAATCCAGCCTCCCCATTAGAACCAGAAATAAGATCTTTTAAATGTTGAGGTCTGAGTCCATCTGGTCCCCCTGCTGAACCGTTGGGAAATGACATAATAGCTGCTCTCACTTCTTCCATGCTAGTGATTAAAGAGTAAGACTCTTCATCTGGCGGTTCGGGTAGAGTTAACAGTCTCGAAGGGGCAGGGTGTTTTTGTCCAAGTTTTGAAAAAGTTTCAGTATCCTCCGGAGCCAACGAGTCATTTGAGGCAAGAAGTTTTATGGCTCCCCTTACATCTCCATCCGATACTTTTGACTCGATTCTTCGTGCGAGGGATGTTATGGGGAAATTCCTAGGACTGGGCTCGAGAATATTCATAGTCAAAATGTTGGACTTCACTAGGCGAGAAAGTGATTTCTTAGACTTCTCCGGAATTCGAAAGGCGGCATACGCAAAGGTAAGGAGATCTGTCCAGGAAGTTAGGTCATTCTGATGTATGCATAGATCTATGACTTCCTTCAGTTTTGACGCACCAAAAATCCGGGCAGCTTTGGGGATACGCTTTAAAATGCGAATGTCCTTTTTATATTTTGATAATTGAGCAGCAAGATCTTCCGGATTGGGATTTTGAGAATGGACTTTAGGAGTTGTTGGAGAAGCCACAGGTTCGAAAGTGAGGCCCGGGTGGGATTTGGTCCAATGAAGTTTAAAGCCTCTTGCTTTAAAAGATTTTGAGCATTGAGGACATGTAATCATGCTGGGTCCTACGACCTCTGGTTGTGAAGATGTCTCGATAGAGCAACCATTGCAGTACCATGGTTCCTCTCTCAAGCTCCATGCAGAGATATCCTTATCATTCATGGATACACACGAGCTATGGAACCAAGTCGAACATTTTTCACAGAAGATTCCACTTCGTGTAAAAATATTGATGTAACACTCAAACCATGGATACGCTCCCAATGTTTTCCAGGGTGATATGATATGGTATGGTTTTCTGAAACATTTTTCTTTGAAAAAAAATCAAATGGTTCCGATAAATCAGTTGGTGAAAGTAGATATCAGTACGGTGAAAAAATTGTCTGTCATTACTCGACTTTCACCAGTTATACCATAATTTCTCAAATGTAAATGACAGATTTTAATTAATATTACACAGACAGATCATCAAAAAAGGACAGCTTGATTTCTCCTCAGGATGTATAACCTACCGACCTATAAGACTCCACCCAGTAGGGGGTTTGCTCGGGAAAGTCGGCCCTATGATTTTATATATGGTATGTACTTTAATTATCAAGTGACTCATTGATAAAGGTTTGGTTCAAAAGACCATTGTAATTATCCATGCATTAGCTAATTTCTGCGCTGTTTATGATTTAGATTCCACATATACGGTACCCTCTCGTGCGG
>JAQGAH010001398.1:0-14692 GCA_034696885.1 Lepidocyrtus paradoxus
TCCTTCCTCCTCTACCCCGTTATCTGGCCCTCCAATTCCACCTCGTGCAGTGCTACCGTTCTCACCCATTCCAGAAATAGTGACTCCCGCAACCGAGAATACCATTCAACAAACGTTACCCGAGGACCCAGCTGTGGCAGCCGGAATCTTGCAAGACTCCTACATCCCTTCGTTAGACGTTTCATCGGATTCGGGAACGGTACGCTCTCCAAACACAATTACGCAGGTGCCAAACATAGCTAAGCATCATCGTGAAAGGCACACGGGAGGAGCGGATTCTTTCATTCTGGGTGACCCAACCAACAGAAGCATCCTGGACGAGACTAATCAGGTAGAAATAGATAATTTAAACAAAACCCATATAAAGACCAATCATTCTTCATCGTCATCATCGTTATCAACAAAATCATCGACAACTGTCAAGTCGAGACGATTCCACAGCTTGAAAAAGGGTGTTAACACATTGCTTAACCTATTCAAATCGCCCCCAAAACATTCAGCGAGTCCATCTAAACCCATAATCAGTGCACCATTTCTCGCACTCCGAAGCCCAACACAACATTCAGGCCTTGAGCCACCTTATCTTCCCGATCCAGTGCCAGACTGCATAAAATCCTCCTCCTCATCTTTCCTTCGCTATAGGGAAGCGCAACAAATACATTCATACTCAGATTCAAGTTCATCTACATATGCAGAAATCCCTAACCCGACAAACATTTCGTTGCGAAAAAACAACGACGAACTAAACTTAAGCGTGGGAATCGTACCGACTCTTCCAGCCCCCAATAGCCAAGGGGTTAACATTTTAGAAGGGAATAACGTTCAACTATCAACCGGAACTCAAAACACCCATATTCTCGATTCGGCTGTACCTTCCGCATCTACATTCTCGACGGCGGCTTATTTAACGCCTAACGTAGGAACGCAAACCAATCTGCCTGTAAATCCGGTCCAGATCAAAACCCGAGCAACATCATTCAGTACACATAACGTCGAAGCCGCGATTTCTTCAACTGAGAACTCAGCAACAATCTCCACAACAAACTTCGCGCGTGAGACACCAACAATCCCGATTTCCTACCAAACAACTCCCAGACCAATATCAAACCCGTTTACGACTGAAACCCAGGCAACCAACGATTTCGGCAAATCGTCAGTTCCTGTCGCGTCGACATCATCGATTCAGCAGATCATCCCTTACGAAATCCCATCTTCATCGAGGCAAGCAGAGGAACAAGCTCGAGCACTTGAACAATATCGTCGACCCTCCAAACCGGAGACGGAATACGACTCCTCCACAGAATCATACTGCTCTCAGTCTTCCGACGACGTTTT
The DNA here is from genome assembly GCA_034696885.1 of Lepidocyrtus paradoxus. Taxonomy (NCBI): domain Eukaryota; kingdom Metazoa; phylum Arthropoda; class Collembola; order Entomobryomorpha; family Entomobryidae; genus Lepidocyrtus; species Lepidocyrtus paradoxus. The sequence continues at coordinate 1,336 of JAQGAH010001398.1, forward strand.
TCACTCCCTACATACATTGCATAAAGTCGAGACACAGTTTAACGACTCATCCGCGACGATCATCGATCTCGTGACACAGTTTCAATCCGTATCAGTGACAACCACGTCAACTACAACTACACCGCTCGATTTCGGTACGACTCTGACAGCAGTGTTCTCTAAACCGATTGCGTCAGCGCAACAACAGTCGTACCAAGAGGGCATCTATACTCTTTGGAACACTCCTAACGTCAACATTCACAGACCGTCGTTCCCGTCGACAAATAATATAACGCTTAATCCGTCAACCACGTCTTGTGTCAAGGCGATTCCGACATTTGTCACGATAGGGCAACAACAAACTCCCACGATAATAGGAGCTCCCCCTTCTGTAAGTTCACGTAATCCACTAACCATACCTCAATACGCCGACATAGCTGAAGTCACCAGACGAAGCCCAACGCATCAGCACCACAGCGTTACAAGCACGATAGTCGCCCCTCCAAATTATACAGTCAATCGTAGAGAGAACAATCCACCAACAACGATCCCACAACCCCGAAGTCAACACAACACACCCGTGACTACTACGTCAACAATTACTTCAGTGAGCACATCGACGGTTAACCCACCTCGAACGATTCAGAATACGAATACGATCAATCGTCAAGTGATAGATATGGCGGGCTATCCACCTCCTCCAGCATTTCCGGGAGCTCTCCATAAAACCGAAATTGAACATTTCGTACAAACGTTCAGATTATACGCCGGACTACGAATGTTTGGCGATGAACAACGGAAATTTGCGTTCAGTTTAGCGTTCAGCGATCTCGGGGCTCAACGATGGTTTCACAGCCACGCGGACGATATAGCAAATCCGACCATTTCATTTGAAGAATTACTATCGGACTTCATGGACACAGCTCCCATAATCAACCAACAATCACGATCGGTGGCAGAAACAATATTAACAGAAACGCAACTAGCAAACGAGACCAGTTCAGCCTACCTACAACGTCTCCAATATAAAGTCGGCAACGGGTGGGACCAACTCAAAGAGCAGGAACTCATTAACATTATCGTGAAAAAACTACCATCACAAGTGCAGCAACATCTAAGGATAAAGGGACGAACAAACACATTCCACGTGTTTGAATCGCGCATAAGAGACTTCGAAAAGGAAGGTTATGACAGTACTCCTTCGGCAAGTCAGGAAAACGCGATTTCTCAAAAAGTCGATCTTTTGACAACAATGTTACACTCGTTCATGGCATCCGGCCAATCGCCTCAAGGACCCGTTAACTCATTACCTAACTACGCGCAGCCTGCACATTCTGGCACACCCGCTCCGAGCCCTTCTGCGAATAATTATCGGCCACCCGATCATCGATTTCCTCAAAACAATCGCCAAGATAGGAACGTTCCTCAGACGCGATATTTTGATCGTCAACCGTACCAAGGCAGACCGAACTTTAACGATCAAACCCAGCGTCCAGATAGGGGTGCCGAAGCCATCTGCTACAATTGCAACCGAAGAGGTCACATTCGTCGTAATTGTCCAGAAACCCCCAATCAGAATCGTCATCCGATCAATCAACTTCCCAGGCCGAGACCAAATAGCCAGCATCCCTTCGCTAACGACAACCCTAACCGGTCACGTCCAACTTCACCACAATGGCATCAAACGTCTGACAGAAATGATCAATTCCGAAGTAATCAACAACGACCATCCTCTCCATCATGGCAATCGGGACCGACTATGAATTTCCGAACACCTCGTCCTCAAAAATCGGAAAACTTCCCTCGCGGGGCGAGACAGCAATAACCGGACAGTCTACGCCTCGCCAACCATCGGACAAAAAAAATTCTGACACAGTTTACTCATCAACTCAAATTCGTACCGTACAGACATCGAATTGCTTGGACTACCATATAGTTACGAACTCATCGATGGATTTGACACGACAATCGCCATATATTACGACTATGATCGAAGATACACCCGTCGAATGCCTCATTGATACAGGGGCGTCGCTCTCCTTAATCCGACAAGATATCGTATCAGGACTCGAGATCCACCCTACCCCATATCGCTTACAAGGATGTGGTGGTACCGTCATCGACATCTTAGGAATTGCAGCGGTCCAATTCAAACTCAACAACTCTACAATTACATTTCCGATTTCCGTAACGTCGGCTCACAACGTAACAATGCTTCTTGGCAGTGACTTTCTGGAATACTTCGAGACCACGATAAACCTGAAGGAACGAATCCTCTCGTCTACTACTTTTGGTCAACTCTCGTTTTCATCGCCTCCGTCTAAGCTACTCTTCTCCGCAAATCTCGATAGGCTAATCGAGCCTAAAGTCGTCTCTTCACGGTCGAACCGTGTCGCACAAACTTCAAATAAGATTCCAAACGATAATGTTGGTCTGGAGAGGACGCTTTTCAGGCTAACCACCACATCGTTTACATCTCAACCGTTGCCTTCATCACAAGCAAATCGGCTTTCAGTGCAACAATTCGAAAACACGCAACCTATCGAACCGATCGACCACGATTCATCGTCACATTTAATCGATAGCGACAACGCCTCAGAAAACGAAGCCCACGTTAACCGACCGACTCAAATTCGCGTTACTGAGAACGTACAATTACCTCCCTTTGCGCTTTGTTTCATTAAAATCGACACATCGTCCCTACCAGAAGGCACGCACCTGCTTAAGCCAAATAGGAAACTCATGCGTAAGAATAATCTGGATTACCACGACATGCTGATTACGAAAGACACACAAGCCGTTACAGTTTTTAACAATTCCGATACCCGCAAACTTCTTCACGTAGGAACTCATATTGGATCACTAGCGACCGAACACGAGCAAATAGCATGGCAAGAATCTTTGGATCAAATTCCAGATTTACCGATTCTTCTGAACGAGAATACGATAATTGACCACCCTCCGATCAATCCATCCAACGAGGAGATTCGCCATCGCTTAGAAACCGAGTTAAAATTTGGACCAACCGTACCGGACGACATTCGGCAGCAAACTATCGAGTTAATGTTTGCATTTAAAGACGTCTTCGCTTGGACAGATTACGACTTAGGAAACGTCAACTTGTTTGATTACGTCATCAACACCGGCGACTCCGAACCTACCGTACTTCGCGGCCGTCGCATGGCCAAATCGGAAACCGACATAGTAGAGAAGCAAGTTACTGATTGGTTAAAACGCGGCGTCATCAAACACGAAGACTCACTCTACAGCACGTACTTATTTCCAGTCAAACAATCTGACGGTATTGGAGGAACCAAATTCCGCGTAGTAGGCGATTTCACAAAGCTCAATAAAGTCACCAAAATCGTTCATTACCAATTACCACGAATCGACGAGATCATCGGAACTCTACAAGGAAAGAAATAGTTGTCCTCCATGGACTTAAGTAACGCATACCTCCAGATCCGAATCCATCCCGACAGTCAACATAAAACCGCGTTTACCGTGCCGTCCGGACATTATTCATTTCGTATGGCAGCGTTTGGCTTAGCTAATATGCCCGCAGTCTTCGCGAATTTCATGAAAATCGTACTAAAAGGTGTAGATAACGACAAACTTAATTCTTATTTTGACGACATAATTACGGGAACAGTCGACACCGGATCGCATCTCGAACAAATTCAAATCATACTGGAAAGACTTCGGAAATACGGCCTACGTCTCAAACCCGCGAAATGCAAGCTGTTTTTCAACGAATTACAAATCCTGGGAATAACGACCAACGCCGAAGGAACTCGCATGACCATTGATCAAATCGAAGCCGTACAACGACTCGCGCCTCCTAGAACACGAAAACAGTTACAAAGAGCACTTGGTCTCTTTTGTTATTATAAGTCCTACATTTCCGATTACACGAAGATAGCCAAACCGTTACAAAGCCTACTCCAAAAATCTCAACGTTTTACTTGGGATAAAATTCATCAGGATAGCTTTGATCAGCTCAAAAACCGTTTATTGCGTCCGCCGGCTTTGTCTCACTTCATCCCAGGAAAGGGCGCGATTATTCATAGCGACGCCTCAACCGAGGGAGTGGGGGTAGCCCTTCATCAACTACAAGACGGAAAAGAAAGAATCATAGCCTTCGCCTCCAAGTCTTTTACGAAAGCTCAACAAAATTGGATTACCACGGAACAAGAATTGTTCGCAGTAACCTTCGCGCTCAAAAAATTCCGACATTTGCTACTCGGGGAATCGATTAAGATCATAACGGACCATGCGGCACTTACACATATTATGAAATCCCGTTCGGATCATAGCCCAAAGATCACCAGAATGCTACTTTTTATTCAGGAATTTAACATTTCTGACGTGGTTCACAAATCAGGAGCATCCCATCTCGTTCCTGATTGCCTTTCCAGAGAGCCTCTGGAGCCGCCCACCGAAGAAGGAAATATCGTAGAGATCCCCATTATGAACTTCGACACTATCGATCTGTCAGCGGAACAACGTAACGATTCAGAGATTCAGTCAATTATGGCAACAATACGACAAACAATACCGTCATCAAAGCGATTACGATCATTCTACATAATCGACGATACTTTGTATTTCAAGACGGACAAAATGTTTATCGGGGTTCCGTACCTACCTAAATCATTAAGACTACGCGTATTACAGGATTTTCATGATAATACACTTACTTGCCATTGGGGCATTAGGAAAACGACCAGATTAATTTCATCACGATACTACTGGAGAAACATGAATAGTCATATCAAACATTATGTCAAATCGTGCGATTTGTGTCAACGCAACAAAGCGAGTCGGATAAAACCATATGGGCTTTTGGAACATACGCCAATTCCAGCTACCGATGGCATTTTTAAACACGTTCAAGTTGACTTGTGTGGACCACTACCCCTGTCATCTCGACAACATCGCTATATCGTCGTTGCAACATGTTCTTTGACCCGTTATATCGTGTTGGCACCACTGCGTATTGCATCGGCAGACAAAGTCGCAGAGTTCATCCTCAACAAGATCATTCTCCAGTTCGGCGTGACTCATGAAATTCAATCTGACCAAGGAAGCCATTTACTCAACAAAATATTAACCGAGTTGACCTCCGCCTTTGGCATTGAGCATAAATTTGGAACTGTGGCTCATCCAGCGGCCCAAGCAATCAATGAACGAACGCATGCTACCATCAATGATAAACTCCGTATGCTGGTTAGCAAGAACAATAAAGATTGGGATCAAATGTTACCTTTCATCGCGTTCTCAATGAATACTGCGGAACATGACACAACTGGATTTTCACCATTCGAGCTTGTTTACGGCTTTAAGGCCAGAATGCCAACCGATCTGACTATTACCCATCCGGAACAATCAATTACACAGACAGCCGCACTCGGCCTTCAAGTTATGCGAGATTTAGCCAGGACCAACATCTTGCATAGCATTAACATCACTGGGGCATTAGGAGACCAAAAGAGACAAGACAAGGAATTCAAGATCGGAGACACCGTGCTCCTCTTATCTACTCAACGAAAAGTCGGACAAAATAAAAAACTTCAAGCTTTCTTTATTGGCCCCTGTGAGGTCATCCAGAGATCCGATCAAATTCGCAACAATTATTTAGTACGATTAAGCAAGGGGAGGAGAAATGTAATATGGTCGCATGCGGAAAAAATGAAAATCTATCATTCTCGACAACTTTCCCGTTTGGGACTAGAGGACATACATAAGGATATCACTCCATCACCTCCATGTCATCCCACGTTAAGTTCCCTACCGGGCCTACCCCGGCGGGCTCGCCCTCAACGGTTCCCGTCGCTCTCAGCTCCAGCAGAACCTCCGGCATCACCATCTCGGACATTCTCTTCCGCCTCACCGTTGGCCCCGCTACATACTCATCCAATTCCGAGTTACTCTCGTCCGGAGATATCGGCCTCAGAGCCTCCGACACTATCGGGGTTACCCACAACCCCAACCCCACCACCGCTTCCGTCAACATCATTGCAACTCGATTCAGTTGGACAAATTCCACCAGCTCAGCGCATTTCATCATCAGGGTCTTGTGTGTCAAATGATTCATCTCCTTTACTGCCTCCTCGGAAGCCAACATTTAAGACACTAAGAGATGGCACACGCGCATTACTCTCTCCTTCGGATAGTGCTGAGAAAGGATCCTCGCCTCGTGCCTATTTTGGAGGTCAACTCAATTCCTCCTCGAACGAATCCTCATCGGAGTATCCTAATGTATCAGAGGACACTTTTCACTTGAGATCTTCTCTAGTAGCATCCTCTTCAGCCCCTGAGCAGCCGACATCAATATTAGTGCACAAACTCCGCCGTGTAATTACCAAGCAACAATTAAAAGTGCGCTTTGCTCAACACAAAAATATTGTACATTTCTTTTTTCCGGACCAACCCATAGTTTCTCCAGAGGAATCTCCTCATCATTATCAACTCCGACCAAGGGAACCCATAAACTATCGCGTTTAACGTTATTTGTACATTGTGTGGATAGTGTAAATTTCTGTATATAATTCGTTTAGTTAACTGTGCTAGAATGCTGCGCCCATTTTTACTTTCACTGTACATAGTAATGACCCAGGCTGGGATCATTCATATTTCATCAGGCATTTCCTCAACGATAATAAATAAACATTTTTACGAGTCAACCGCCCTCCTGATTTATAAAGTGACTCTTCCCGACCTCTCACCGTTCAATCTTCCGGAAGCTTGTTCCGCTCCGGGTGAACTTTGTGATACTTTCAATGAGTTATTGAATGTGACAAGTAATACATTGGAGCAAATCCAATTCACCATCCCCGCTTCTACGGACTCCCCCCAGCCTCTTCGTCGGAGACGCGGACTAGAGTTTTTGGGATCTCCGTTACGTTTTTGCTGTAATGTGGCCTTATCATCTGATGTCTCTCGTGTCCAACACGCGGAACAGGATTTGGAACGAATAACAGGTGAAATCCAACAAAACTTACATGCTGATCACGCCTTCATGATACAATCAGCTTCCATCATTAACAATTACACGGAGCATATAAAAGGCATTATTGAGTCCGCGGAAAATACCACCCGGGAGGGTTTACAAAGGGAACACTCCGCCTTGAATATCATCGACCACAAATTATTTTATGCTCAAAATGCGATGCTTTTAACCAACCTACTTCTCAATCGTCTAAGTATCCAGCATAAATGGACGGAAGTGGTACAGAATTGTGGAGCATATAGGATTCCGCATCAAATTATTCCCGAATGGACATTTAAATCCGACCTCCATGAGATGCAAGATCAGTTAAGTAAACATAATTATCGACTTTCCATCCCTCAATCGCAATTGCTTCTATATTGGGCCATCTCGACTTCAGAATGTTTTTTCACTAACAAAGAAATCCAAGTTCATATAAAGATCCCCATCGTCTCGGTGGATAATGCCTACTCATTAATTCGGATTCACGCGTTACCATTCGCTTTGGAGGGTCAAATTTGTACTGCTGATTTTGCCTCCACCGTTATCCTACGGAAAAATACCGACCTCTTTCCGCTTACTTCGGAGGAAATATTATCTTGCTTATCGACACCTCATATTTGCCACGTCCAACCATACCCCACGACCTTTTCTCATCACCTCGCTTGCATCCGGACAGCTCTCAATTCGGAATCTTCTCTATCTGATCTTCGGGGCTCCTGCAGCTTCACCTGTTCCAGCCTTGTCTCACCTCACCCCGTTATCGTCTTCATTGACCGCAATATTTACGGTATCATTTATCAAGGCACCTTCCAGCTTTCCTGCCCTAATCAAAATCCCGTCAATATCAACAGCACAGTCCCGGCAGGGATATACCGCGTGAGTATTCTATGCAACTGTTCTATTCACATACATGGGCGCACCGTCTCATCAGCCTTCCCCTGCACACGCCTTTCTCCGGAAGTCACCAGTCAACACGTCATTCCGGCCCAATTCAGTACCGTTTCCACCAACACGTTGATTCACCCCCGTTTATCTTTTCACGTGAATGATTCATTTATCAACCCAAACTGGCGCGACGAGGTACCTACGACTCATCTCCTCGTACCTGCTCCTAAACCGTATGAGCTCCCTCCACTCGTCGAACATTCATCCTATATTTCATTTGGACTGATCTTCGTAGTCATCATCATCATTATCGTCATCGGGCTATTATATTGGAAAGGGAAAGTTTTCCTAAATTTAATATTGGACTTCATAAACCCAACCAACCTCGTAGGACAGCTACTCTCTTTCATCCTCGGCCTCCCCCGAATCACAGCTCTTCCTTCACCAAACCCCGCTACCCCTGACAGGATATCTCCGGAACCGGATCTTACACCGCTATATTGGCTCACCGCGATTCAAATCTCATTGAGCATCATCGGCCTATTACTATTAGCGGCGGCTGTTTACATCTTTTGGCAGCCCATTAAAATCCTTTCTGTCCGGGCTCGCAACCGTGTCCTCCGGCGCCAGCCTCCTCCCCCGGGCATCCCCATCACCTCATATCGCGCTGCTGGAACCGACGTTCATCGTATTCATCGCCTTCTGGCCAATCGTCCTCAACCCCCAAGCGAAGACCTTCCAGCCCTGCGGTCTCAACTCATGACCGCTTTGGCACGCCACGTAGCCTCCCCAAATTAGTCAAGTAATCCGCCCTACTTTTTCTTACTTTAATTACCGTCTTTATCTCAAATGCATCTTCAGCCACTTTCTAAATTTCTACCAATTTAATTTGTCATGTAGCCGATAACAAAGTTCAGAATAATATTTTATCGTTTCAATTCTACGCCCCAATAATGCGTCGACTAGACAATTTTTTTACTTAACTTCTTTCCACGCATCCTGTTTGCAAATATTTCTGAGAGTAATTACCCCCATTAAGCATATCGCCCATCATGAGCCAGCGACCGCTTTTCGTCGTCCACTTATTTCTTGGCTATGTCAACAGCAACCTCCAGTCGCTCATCGTCATCACATCTTTCTATCGCAACGTATCAGCACATTACTGACGGCTTATCCGCATGCCTTTATCTCACCCTTTTCACTCCGAACGAGCGAACAAGGCTTCAGCAAAATACCATTACACAATCAACTCACTACTTTTTTTTGTCATTTTCATCATCATCACGCCTCGACTTCTCTCCCCTTTCTGCCGAGTCAGCGTGTTTCCCACGCTGTGCATGAGACCTGCTTCACTACTGCGAGGAGTGATCAACCTCGACAATTATGCAGCTTGCCTCAGCCAACAGCTAGAATGTTATTGGAGATGCTACTACCTCGCTGAAATGGGATCAGAGTTCAATTTTTATTGAATCTTCCAGACGAACCAAATTTTTTTTTCACGCCCTCCCTTCTTATCACCAGGGACATTTATTCTCTGGAATATTTTCTTCTTCCTTTTTTTTTTCGCTTTCATCATCATTGCCCGCAGATGTTTTTACCTAAGTCCAGTCGCATTTTCCCATACTTGCTGTCACCATCATCGCCCATCTCCTCCGGATTGACGAGTGCAGTAACAAGTGAAGTTTCAACTACTATCAACAAACTATACAATCTCACCTTGCCCCCGTTTATATTTTTCTCTTTCCGCTGACAACTGTGCTACCACGTTGAGTCCGTGAGGATTCATTGTGGGTTGTCAGCCATCCACTATCTGGTGAAACCGTGTTCACATTTACGAAAACAAACAAACACTCAGTTGAAATAAAGTGAAAGTTGTTCCCTCCCTTGATCATGTCTGAAAATCGCCGGGCGGCTGCTTGGGCCTTCTTCCGGGATTCGGGCGATCCTCTTCGTCGTGCGGGTGAAAGGTTCCTCATGGCCGTATCCGTCGTACTCGCTCTTTTGTGCGCCCACATTCGGGACCTCCCCCTCCACATCCGCCCCTTCATCGTCGACTTACGGGTTTAATTACGCCATATGGTGTCAATCCTGGGGTCCATCCGGGACTCGGGCCTACGCGTGGTGGGGCATGAGGCTCATCAGCGGCCTCCGCCCCCTCCACCCCATCCATTGGTCCCCGCGAACTTGGATACGTCCCTGGCTAGATTCCTTATTCCGCCTCCGCCAACAGTGACAGTGGCGACTCAAACGGACCTAACACCTACACACGGACCTGCTCCTGGACTTCCTCCTTTATCTTCTTCAGCATCGGATTACGAGGACGACCTACCGTCCGAAGAATCCGATGAGGAAACCTTGGCATTCCCTCCGACTCGTCGTCGGCGATCCGAGTTCAGCTACGGGGCCCCTCCTCGGTCTCCTCCTTCGGCCTCACCATCATCATCCTCCCGGATTAATCCTGTTCAGGAACACCAACCTCGTCTTCCGACCCCGCCGGTCCCGACTCCGCGTTCATCTTTATCCCGGCATGTTGAAACCGGTGCCGCTCCCTCCTCCACTCCGGCAGCAACCGCCTCATCCCGTTCATATCTGGAGTCGCTCACCCCCGGCTCCTATCTTCCACGCCGTCGACCGACTTCCCCCTCTCGTCATGGACCTCGGCCAGCCAACCCATCTTGGGTCCGTCGCGTGGGGGCTCACTTCCGGGACTTCAGGCGATGCGGTTATTGTGGGAACCCAGATCACCGTATGGCCAATTGTGAGGAATTTGATATTTCTATCGGCTCCCCTCTGGTGACTTCCTCCCCTCCCGCTGCGCCTTCTTCTTCGCCGACTCATGCTCCAGCAGCCTCCACTCCTCCGTCTCCACCACCTCCTTATTCTCGGGCCGAGATTTTGGAAGCCATCTCCGGTTTGCCGATTCGCATCGCGGTTCCACCACGGCACGAGATCTCCAGCACCTCTCCCCCCATTCCCCGGGGTCGAGCCCCCGCTTCCTCCTCGGGTATACGGCCTGATGCTACCAGGGCCGCTCCCTCATCACCTCCTCCTGCCGCCTCCGCGACCCAGCCTTGCTCCGAGTGCCGCTCATTGGACCATACCAGATCTACGTGCCCGGTCATCGCAGCAGAGCTCGCCCCCCTAATAGACTACATCGTGGCCAATGCCCTTCATCCCCGCTCCCGATCCATCACTCCTCCTGCCTTCCCCCGACGTGTCTTCGATCGTAATCCTGATCCTCGGCTCTGCTGGCGTTGTAACAGCCCGGGTCATATAGCAGCGGAGTGCCCCGAGCCCCGACGTCGGTCTTCTCGCCCCCGCCGCCCCCACCGGCCCCGTTGGCCACCTGTGGAACGTGTCGATCGTGATCCTCGACCTGACTTGGACGAGGACTGGGAGTACCCCTGGGTCGGCTCTGGGGTTGTTCGGCCTCCCGGTCCTCCCCCTTCCCAATCGTAAATGGGCCTTTTTTTTTTTCTCTACAATTTTATCACACATATTTTTTTTCCTTTCCTAAATCTGCTCCCTACGCGTTACTTATTTCCTATTAAGGCCCACTTATTCATAACGAATATTTTTTTGTGTTTTTTCTATGATAACCTCCTTCTTCTCCGGCGGAGCGGGTGCTCCGCCCTACCCTTCATCCCTTCCGTTTCTTCATCATCGTCAGGCCTTCCGGCCAAGGGCATCCACCGTGGGAGGCGTCTGAAATATCTCAGGCGCCACGTCTTCGCTTCGCTTTTCCCCCTCTCCCCCTCAGGGCGTGGTGGGAATAGGAGGGAACTCTTCCCCTCCTATTTTTGTTATTTTTATTATTATACTTTACTTATACATTTACTTACTCATTACATTAATAGAAATCATTAGAAATAGAATTCATAGATTTTATGCTTTAATTGTCAGTGTACTGTCCTGTATTGATAAGGTTTTACTTTAATATTGTTTCACAAAATTTGTTAAATTGTTTGTATGTACGTTTTTCGGTTTGTTCCCCGTGGGGTAGTAGAGTCATGAGATGGCTCATGATGTTAAAATGTTAATGTATGAACCACTTATGTAAGATTAGTCATGAGATGGCCCATGATCAATATGTATAATTGAATCGATCATTTGTAATGAATATGAAATACGTAAATAAATGAACAGTCGCGTTCGGGCTATCAATCGATACAGTCGGAAGCGAGCAATCAAATAAGACAGAACTATCGTTAGTTTCTTTACTATCTCTAGTTGAACTTGCTGAACCAATAACAAAACGTACAATAGAGAACAGGCCAAGTTAGGTAAAATAACAAGGTGCTTGAAAGGCATCTCAGTTTCATTTGTTGTCCTTGGCCTGATGTAAATATCCGGAATTTCTCATGGAATTGAATAGAAGGTCACCTTATAGTCTATAGTAGTTGGTCCAAATTTTCAATGGGGATGGGTGGGGTTGGAGATGTCAAGTTGATTATATTATCTCCTTTGTAGAAATTTGTGAGAAAACCCCAGGAAACTAAGTAGAGGGCCATGAATACTTTTAAAATTGGGAACCGCTTGCTTAAACGGTCTCCGTAATGAACACCTTGTTCCACCAAGGGGGCTCCCATAAACATCGTAAAGTGGAACCAGGCTTTGGGAAAGCTCCCATTTTTCTGCTGTCTCTTCAGAATTAAATAAAAAAGAAGAAAGGGACTGACTAGGACAACAGATACGGTAATCCAGGTTTGCTTGTCAAATGAAGAAAACAGCTCAAGAAACGGGAGGCTCCGTTTAGTTGGAAGGGTGCCACATGCAATAAATCGAAGCTCCATTTCGTTGAACATGTACTGGAACTTGAGGGAGGAGGGAGAAACCTCTATGCCCATCAAAAGTGGCATAGCTCCAATGTCATGAATGACAGAGGAGGAGTTGCTCATCAGTGGAATCTTCTCACGCTGTTTGTACACATCGAATAGAAAAGCATGGGAGCTGGCATTTTTCAAAATGGAGCTAATCAAAGCGGCTTGGATGTACCTTCCAAACAAACTCGCATCGAAGAGAAATGACCCCACCTCCATGTCGGCGTATCGTTCCTTAATGTTAGTAAAGGGTTTAGCAATTATCTCAACAGCAAGAAGTATCTCGGGATGAACTGCGATTCTCCAAGGTAGTAATTCTGAAGTTTCAAACAAATCCAGGCTTGCTCGAGTTTCAGTTGTCCAATAAATTGTTATTCCCTCATTGTTCATTGATGATGTAGGCATAGGCATGAGAAGGGACGCCTTATCTATTAAGTCATTTTCTCCTAAATCCAATTTCAGCATTGTTTCTGTAGATCCCCCAGACCTCAGTATTTGTTCCATGTACCAAAGGACAATCACAGGCTCGTTAACCTCTGTCGCAATCACTTGATAAGTTTCTCGCGTAGAGGGAATTCGCACAGCGAAATTCATCTTTTCCAAAATCTCTACTTCGTCCAGCAGCCCCACCCCATTCAACTTCCAGAAATGAATGAATCCAATGGGAGTTGCCAGGTTG
>JAQGAH010001399.1:0-14677 GCA_034696885.1 Lepidocyrtus paradoxus
TAAATGGTAGGTTTAGTTTAAGCTCAAAGTTGCTACAAGAGCCAAAATGCTAAAAGCTCCAGATTTACTTTTCTAGAGAAAACTACCGGAAGTTTTCCAAATTCATATTTCTGTAACCTCCGTGTTACACTTATCAAAAATTGAAACTCAAAGTAAAAAATCACAAGTTGTCAACTTGAGAATTGGAACGGGAAAAAATGAATAGGATTGAGTAGCACAGAACTATGTATATTTCAAGTACATAAATGGTAGGTTTAGTTTAAGCTCAAAGTTGCTACAAGAGCCAAAATGCTAAAAGCTCCAGATTTACTTTTCTAGAAAAAACTACCGGAAGTTTTCCAAATTCATATTTCTTTAACCTCCTTCTTGCACTTTTCAAAATATTATACCCTATTTCTAGACTGGCAGGTAAATGGATGTTAAAAAAGCAACATAAGCTTTACAAAATCTTTCTTCCAAATGACAACCTCTTGTTTGCAATTGGAAGAAATTCTTGGTATTTTACCTGAGAACTCTTCACTGTATGGTGTGGATAAATCAAAATCTAGTTCCCCGTCCGAGTCTTTGTCTGATTCCCCAACGGCTGTTGATTTCCGAAACTCAACTCCACTGGACGCTGCCTTTTTCTTTGGCCTTTGTCCAGGAATTTTGACTTTGTTAGCAAGAATTTCAGCCTTTGCTGCATTGCAGAACCCTAAAAATATACACAATGTTTTAGTACCTGGTCTATTTAGATTCTTCATATGGAACTGATAAACAGGAATTTAAAGCAATAATTCTAAATAACCATTCACCGCTACAGCTTGCCTACGGACAAAACGTGCAATTTTTTGGTTTTGTTTCTGTTTGTAGATATTCGACTTTAGTAGTGAGTGGTATTGCTCTGCAAATAAACATAATCAAAACCATCTTACTTATTCAGTTTTAAGCTGCCAAATCAAAATGAGCAGGCGCAACGCTCCAGCAACCATGCTGACTGATTTTAACGAATTTGTTATAAGTTGCGGTAAATTTGAACCTTTATTTCATTATTTACAAGTTGGCTTACCGATGGGATTTGTCGTATCATCGACGATTGGTATTTTGCAAACCTCGAAGCACATGTGACTTATGATTGGGAAGTAAGCAAAAACAAAAGTTCGAAGATATGAAATGAAGCTAGGTAGATAATACGGATTGGCTGGATAAGCTTTTTGACCAGATGTAACTTTGATGATTGTCTCATGGTTAAGGCGATCGCATTCTGTAAGTAAGTGATGTGCGTATTGCCCGAATTTAACGCGAAGCCAAAATGGCTTTCCACTTTTACTATCGTCCCCCACAAATTTTGTCCATGGTTGTGTTGTAAGGTCTTTGGGATAATATCAAATACTAGCTTGAATTATTTCATATGTCGTGAAGAACAATAATCATTATTTATGTTATTCTTTTTACTCAATGTAGTTAAAAAAAATTAATGGTACAAAACCTGCTTTGGATTCCCTTCCAATGTTTTGCTGCACTTTCCTGACGGCTGACGTAGTATACTTGAAGCCACAAAGAATACCGATGGTTTTCACAAAGTGATGAAAAGAATACAATGTTTTTGACCTTATGAAGCCTTGCATCCACGAGTTCAATTTTTGAGCAATTTCCTCGTTATGCTTCTTGAATTTTTCCCTAATTTTAGCTTTGTACATTTTCGAAATCGCGCGTGTGATATGGAAACGGCAGATGTGCACAGCAAACATTTCTTCTTCATCCGGTTTGTTTTCTGAAACAGCGTAGTGCCAGTACGAATCCAGATAGTCCTCCAAAGTTTTGGAAGTAAACAGTTTTACGCCACTAGCTATAAGTGGCTTGGAGAAATCCAGCTCCAATTTGGTTACACCAAAATGCTTGTCTTTGATCTTGTAATACTTCTGGTACCTAAAGTGATAAACAAATGAAGCATAAGTAAAAATATTCGTATTTGTTATTTTTTTCCCTATCGTACCTCATAAAGAAGTTTTCAAGCCAGGAATATATCGAAATGTGCGTATGATCCACAGTCAACATTTCAGCTAGTGGTAGGGGCCCTTGGTTAGGAATCCGCACAACCATAGTATACAAAAGCATTTGGCCAGGATTGCAGGGGGCGGGTAAACTCCGAACTAATCCACCGGTTGCGTCAATCTGCAAAAGAGGAAGTACTTTGAACAATTTTTTAAAGAAACTTTAAGGGGATACTAAAAAATTGAAGAAATATAATTGTATGGATACCTGCAAATGTACTTCCCCTTGTTTTTGTAAAAGCTGCAAAATGTCCATTTGCATTCTAGTACACAATATCACTTTCACTGGAAAAACCGAAAACTCACGAACGTATCCTTCCATATCACGGTCTGGGAAGGACTTGCACAGTTCCTGGGAAGTCTTTAGTAAATCCAAGATTGGGTCTGCATTTAAGTCTTCTTTGGCATTCAGCTTAAACAATTAAACAATTAAAAACAATTCTCAAATTTAAAATGCTACCTTCATAAAAATTATTGTATTGTTATGTGAAAATAAATGTACCTTCTCGTTAATTCTTCTAAAGGTTTTCTTGGTCTTAACCGTATTAATTTTTCCAGTTACAATCGTTTGTTCATCTCTTTCGGCCATACGCTTATTGTAAACTGCAGCTGGTAGGTCTGCTCTCAACTCCATCTCAGCTTTAGCTTTCACGAGTCCATGATATCTGCGAGCTTTTCGTGGCCCCTCTGAAGAAAAGTGATGGATTTCTCCACCTGTTTTTCTTTAGAGTAAATTGAAGAAAGCATTTGTGGTTAAACACATAAACAGCATGATATCATGGGAAACTTCATTGCAATAAATTCACGACGTTGTGACTCCCAGTTATTCAGATTCATGCGTTTAATGCAGAACAAATATTTCTTACCGAACATTCACAATTATATCCGATGTAGCCTTTGGCGGGTAATCCAAGCTAAAGACCCACGTAGTCTTGCAAGTTTTTGACAAACAGTGACCATAGGCTCGCAAAAAACTCCCGTTTGGATTTCGCAACTTTTTTGAGTCGAATCCAATCTCGCATACTTTGTTCACTTCATCAAAATACTTGCTAAATACATTCGTGTACTCTCGCGTTATGGTGAATGCTCCTTTCTCCTCAACACGTCTTCCGGGATTCAAAACCAAAGCATTCTTCCAGTCTTCGTGTGGAATTTTCATTTTAAAACTGGTTGACACTTTGGAGCAATCCACCGGTGACTCGGGAACACCTAGGATAAAAAATTAAGAAGTTGAAGTTATATTTATGACTACAAAATTATTTAGGGATAGACATTTGCGGTTTTCTAAAAGCAGATTATTGACTTTTTTCAACTTGTCGTTCTTCCACAACATCAGACGGCAGAGATATGCCTTGGGGAGCAACTTCTTTAGATTTCTTTTCCATAGCCATGTCCACATGAGTTGAAGATTTCGTAGGTGACATATGAATAGATATGTCACTCTTCGAAGAAGAGTCTGAATCGCCTGTAACCAAGACAGACATTGAGGTTTAAGTTAGCATAGTTGGATAAAGAAAAACGCAAATAATTTTTAGATATTTAAGTATTTACCATGACAGCTACTTGCAGGTGCTGCAGTTGGAAGTGTCTTTTCACCATCTTTGATATCGTCTAATCCTCAAACAATTAGTGTATTACTTAACATTATTTTAATTATGCTTCTTCTCAATAACTTACCAAAATGTAACGACGCTTCAATCTCAGCTCTTCCAAGTGTGTCGTTGGAATCGGTGGAATCCTCCGATCTGTTTTAGAATCCCAATTAGATAATTCCACATTAAGAACGATTCGAAGATTAGTTAAAACCTTAAAACAATATAGTTCAATTGTACACACAATTCAGCTGTTTCATCAAAATGCTGACTTAGGTCGAATTCCACCTTCTCCTCGTCAGAGTTGCCTTCCTCCTCCTCCTCCGAAGTCACTCCGGTTGTGGCTAGCAAATTGTAAACATGAACTCAATCCAACCTTGAATTAAATCACCATATCAAGATAAAAAAAGTAATCTTTGCCATCACATTAAAATTACCTGCAGCTTCAATATGAAAAGATTCTGACGGGTCAAGTCCTTTGCAGTGATCGCAAATAAATTCTCTGTCTTCAGGATAATCATCAGGGTTGACGTTTGCGCACACAGTATGGAGCCAGCGATTGCATTGGCAACCTAGAAAAATATATTTTTTAAACGTAAATGTCATAAATTTATGTACTTGCATACTTTACATGCAACGTGTAGGAAAGCGCTTTAATTCATCCTGAAAAAGTTTATTACATTTTAAACCTAAAGTTGCTACTAACACTTATTTTATAATGTATAACATGATTTAGGATAGATTGATTATCTTCCAACTTCATAACTAGTGGGTTGGACATTTATCACCAAGATGTTATTACACTGTACTCAGCTGATTTCAACATAGTTTTATAGCCTGCTATGTGCATTTTCAGTACATACATCTTTTCAATTCTACATATCATCTAACCATAAGTAAGGAAAGTTGTACGTGTACATTGCAAACCTCCACTAGTGTATCCTTTCCATGTATCATGCAATAGTGAGTTTTGTAAATTTGCAGCTTGACATACTTGTCAAAGCACACACTGCAAAACATGGAATGCATTGAAGGTAAGAAGGTAAAGTAAAGGCTTTGTTTCTTAGGATAAAAACGTTACCATGCTTACCAATTTTTTGTAAATTTACTTCTGTGTACGGTGGTTGGCTGTATGTCATCCGACATTCAGTAGATGTTCATGCATAACTCGGAAACACAAATATAACTAAGCCTGTATAAACCATGCCATCCTTCCTCCCATCTAAGTTTCATTGCAATTACGCTTGCATACAACAACAGTATAACTTTATGAGTGTTTCAGCGTTGACAAGGTGCTTGACATTAAGCAATGTGAAAACGTGCATTTAAATTGCTCTATGCTAAATCAAAGGAATCTTGCTCTGAAAATAATACGTAACCGGTGTGATGGAATATGCATACTTAATACATTAAAAAGTTCTGATATTTTAGTTAAATCAAGTAACAATAGCCAGCTTACCAATTTTAAATTACGATGAAGCATGATTTTGAAATAAATGTCAGATCCGTGGCGTTAAATACATAAGATGTGACTTTAACATGGCCATAATATGGGAATGACATTGTCAAACTGAAACTAAAGTGCTACACTGGTATTTATTAATTTTCATTACTCTAGTGTAGTAAAGTTATGGCCTATGGACGCACATGGCCTCCATTTTGTTATCGTTTCCGTGTTCATAACTAACTTACATTGATTACATAGTAATTTACTTACATAGAATTCGAACTCCGTAGTCACCATCCCAATCGCAGTACACAATTTCACAAATGCAAGCTTTCCATTCCGGATCACATTGCTCCGGGGAGAGAATGTTTTTGATATCTTCCCTCTTGACTCCAGCAAGTTCGCAGTAGTACTCCTGCAAGAAATTAGGAATCAAAAAATCATGTAGAGGTTGATGTAGTTTTTTCCAATTATTTGCCATTTGTTTGTCTTGTTGCAATAAACATTAACGAATTTTTTATGTAGGAAAAATTAGGGATCTCGTCATGTCTAAGGAAGCAGCAGTTGGTATTACCACAACATTTTTTTGGTTAAAGATCCAGTATTTAAATAGAAATTGCCTGCTTCGCTCATCGTTGATTTTGTTTGGAAACAATTTGCTAAATGCTTCCCCCCACACTCCCCTTGTTGACTTCAAATCACTTGAATTTAATTTCTTTGGATTTCCACGAGAAACACTATGTAAAACGTTTCCAATTCTTTCCATGGTTACACCCTCCTTCAACCAGGTGTTACCAACTTGTGACAACTTAACTTCCGTCTCCGTAAAATCCGACATTTTAATAGTTTTTCCAATAATTTTACTAATTTATTTTTCATAAAACTCTTCACGTTAGCTTTATGCGACACTGCAGTATAAGAATTATGATGGTTATGGTAACTTTGCACAACTTACTCCTCCATGTCAGAAAAATTATAAACAATGGAGTTATGCAGACGAGCATAATGTTGCGACTGTGAAGTTACAAGAATTGATATTGGGGTCTTTGATATGATATGAGGGTTGGAATCATAATGTCATGGAGCTTTTATTTTGGATTACATAAACGTGTTTTTGACTCTCCAAGGCGGCGCCTCGGAAAAAATGCTGATGTTTACGCTTTCCCACACTCAAGATTTTGGTTTGTTTATTTTTACCCATGTATAAACGTTACTTTCACGCAGGGTGAGAGAGTCAGAGTTGTTAAAAACTAAACATTTTCATCTGATTATGTGATTTTGGAGACAAACATATGCGGTTGGAGATTTCTTGTGTAACAAAGCCCTTTCCTAACAAGCACATTACCAATCCTCCAGTTCACCAAAAGTCTAGACATTAGCACCCTTTTCTTTTTGCATGAAAAAACATCTTCATGTATAGGGTTCACCACAAAATCAACGTACTTTTAACAACTACACATTTGGAAAGCTCAACAATAGTTCTGTCCTTATGAATTAACATTGTGCCTCTGAGCAGTACTACTTGTGTTATTGATATTTTCAAAAACATGAATATATGCAAGTAATAGGAACAATGTTGGTTTGCAAGTTTTGCAAAAAACATTTTTTGGCAGCCTACTTTATAAAGTGGCACAATTTTCAACCGATTTCCAAATTATTTCAAAGAGGTAGACAACCAATGCATGCCGGTTGAAAATCATAAAATACATTTCACTAGGTTTACGTTTAATGCTGATTTTGATAGGTATATTAAACTCCGCAAAAAGGTGACACTGGGTGTCTCACTTTAATACTTAAATTGTCCCCAACTTAACACGGAGCAACTTTGAACAAAGTGAATACTCCCGCCAACCGCACCTGACTACGTTTAAATACAGGGAGGATACATTTGTCAGTTTAGCTTCAATGGTACGTTTGTTTGAGCAGTACCGCCGAAAGTATTTAAACCAAAAAATGTATGTCAAAAACTTTTGCAATGAACTCGAAGAAACGTGGTTTCAGAATAAGCACATCGACACCTTATTTACAAGCCTGCAGTCTTTGAAAATAAAGTACTCCTCTTGTCTAAATGTATTCCCTCGCAAATTTAAAAAAAAACTTTTCCCGCCATAACCTAAAACGAAGCAATTTCTATTTTCAAAAGCATGGGTTTTAACCGGTGTCACTGTGTTCGCTTTGACAGCATTTATGTTTGAGTCAGCGACAAGAATTTTTGACACACATTTAATTGTTTAAGTACTTTCACCAGCAGTTATCTTATTAATAAAGAAATTTCTCCATTTGTTGGTCCACCCTATAGATTTTCACGGGAACATCATGCGCACAAAGGGATTAAAAATGGGATTACAAACACAAACTTTACGACAGCAATTACTTAGTAGACATAAACATATGTGGCAAAAGTCCGCATTTATGACCAGTTCGCAGGATAAACGACTGTAAAATCATCTTAAGTTTATCCAAGTTCTACGCAGACCACCAAGTTGACTTCAACTTTATTCATTTAGGTGAGTAAAGCTGACTGCAAATCGACCCAGGTCACCCGTTCGTTTACAAATTGATGACTGGATTACTGAGATTCCAACTTGCAGGAAGCCTACGTAAATCCTTCTTCAATGTCTTTCTGCATCATTATGACTTTTATCGGTGGCTTAATACTCATCTCTCCTTCGTACTGTTTATTTAAGCAAATGCATATGAATGACAGATGTATCTTCGTTAGTATTCGTCAACAAGCCTGGTGACGAATTTTTTTTATCGACTGCAAGAACTAAATCCGTACAATTACTTAAATGTCAACAAAAATTTAATTTCAAGGCGGCACCAAGCTACCGGCAGCTGAATTCCCAATCGTCATTATCCTTCTTTCTAATGACATTGTTTACGCATTCCTGCTCACTTTCTCACGCTTTTGCCAAAGTAATCCGATGGCCTGAAATTCCATTTAGGCGCTTTTCTACCACATTAGGGACTCTGGTTGTCAGTCGATGTCCAGCGTTTGACACTAAACATCATACAATCAATTTAGTGGTGGGAGTTTCATTGCAAGCTGAAGTGATTCGTTTTAGAGAATAGTGTGTTTCAAAAAAGTGTATACGACGAGATTGCAATATGGGTGGAATCACCATCACCTTGTTTTGGTAAGTAATGACGCTACGATGACGCTAATATTGCAAAAGTTAATAATGCATGCATACTGAAGAAAGAAAATAATTATTTTGCTCCTACTAGCATCTTCCAGGTCAAAATCTGATGGTTACTCGTTCGTAATGTATTTTATTTTTTGAAATAGCATTTACTTACTTACTGGAACCGTGGCTGCAATCACCATTTCCGAAGTAAAACAGGACAATGCCGAGCTTCCTGTGTCCGTTAATTCAGGGGTTGTGGTATCGTGGCTTCCAGATGTACTACTCTACACCCACACTGAATTCATGACCTTTTTAGTTCCAGGTAAGCCCCAAATGGGATATTTTAGCTAGCACAGCTTGACACTAGTTTTTGTTTAATGTGCAGACATATCATCCCAACAAGACACTGAGTCATATTGCATTGGGCTGATGTCAGCCATTAATACAACAATGTAGATATAGTATTTTTTTATTGTTAACGGCACCAAATGAAGACATATAAACAAACTTGTAGCGTGCATTCAATCTTAAATGCGTAGCAGGATTAATGTTGTGCTTTAATTACGGATCTAACCATCTCATTTTTTAAACTTTGCGTGGACACTTGTTGAAACATTTCTACAAAATAATTAATTTGTGTAAGCCGTAGTAGTTGCTTGTAAATTGATATTTACTTACGCAAAAATACCACCCTCGACAAACGACAATTAGTATGGTTTTGCCCCACTGGTTTATTACTGCCTAACATTAGTTTTCCATGAAGAATTTTCTGCGGGTTGTTGAATTCATGCTACCGAGATTAATTTAAAATTCATAAAAATGCTTTCAGTTTAATTATTCACCGATTGTAATAGTAAAGTTGGTAAGATATAGTTTATATATGAGTAATTTAAGGTGAAATGAGAACTTTCAAGTGGACTTGCTGCTATTAGTAAGACTTGGTCCGCGTTAGCGCAAATTTTCCTTCATCTAGCTTTGAAGCCTTTTTATTGCAGAACACATCTTTTATGAATGTTGACCTTTTTTATTAACAATGAAGTTTCATACGAAAGAAAAAATGCTAAATAGCACCTACGCAAATAGGAAAATGAAAGCAATGCTGCGCTGTTACAAATGTTCGTCTTCAAATTTGTGTGTGGGGAAGTTTGTCAACAAAAATTACACTTGCAATAGGGAAACCGAATGCATAAGATAATTGAAAGGTAATTAAAAGTATGACATGGATTACATTTAGGCTTTATCATTGCTCAGCAGCAGTACAGCAGTACAGCATTCTAAATTGCACGTGTACCATAGGAGTTTATTAAGAGAACAACAAGATTCCTTCATAAAAAAATATTGCATATGAGTGAGACAATGGTTAGCAATGAACCATTCAGAAAGGTGTGGAGTTGATATTGAATATGATTTTGGGAACTCCGTTTTCATGTGACATTTGGGGAATTCACGAAGGACTAACAATGGCATTTATGTTAAACCGAACTTTTAAAGTTCCTAAATTCCAATTAACTACGTATGTTTTGCATCAAATTGGCTGAGACCGCATGTGTTGAAAACTGTATGTGTTGAAAACTGTAAAAAACAATTTAGATATTTGTCATTATAGCGTCACATCTTCCATACACGTTTAACCGCAGAAAGCGGGCATGCTTAGTCGCATTCATATTTTCTATATAGCGGCTCATCATGTATTTTCAGGTAAATACAATACGTGAAACACACACGATAAATGGTGAGCGTAAGCGTAAGATATTAGCGTCTTCCTTCTAACAGCAAATGCCAGACCTAATCCATTAGTCCTCCACAAAGCAAAGCTTCTAACAAAATCATATCTTGCAATGTTTTGCTTTCCAGTTGGAAGACAAAGCTAATAGGTATACTCAAAGGAGCACTGTATGTACTTTTTATCAACATGCCAGCAATTCCTTGAATAGAGAAATAGAGTAGGGTTGAGTGCAATCGCACAAACACAAGGCAAATAAACTCTCTTGTATGTTCTTTCAGTGATATGCATAAGCTGTTAAAATTGGTAGCATCCACTGAGACAGAAAAGCATGGGCCAGCTCTGAACTATGTTTGACTCCCTACTTGGAAATAGGCAATGCATTTGTTCTAAATATATGAAATTGAGTTTTCGGGCTTTGGAATCCACTTTAAGCTCTGTAAGTACTTTTTGCTCTGCTAAGAATAACGCTTTCGGCAAGCAACTATGATATCAAAGATTTCTTACAGTTTAAATATGAACAACCTGAGCTTTCATGGATAGTTTGAAGAATACCCGCTTCACTGCAATTTCAAATTATGTTATTTATTATGATTGTAAAAGTAGGTAACGACTCATCATCAAGACCTTCAACTTTGTTCACTTCTGGAATAAGTAAGGAACACATGAAGGTTAGGTGAAAGATATACATCAATTTATGCTCCATCCGGTCACTTTTTTTGCCACTACGTGCATGAAGAACTGCTTGTTTGCTGTGGCTAATGTATTATGTTTCAGCTTGTGAAAAACCCAGATTTTGTTCAGCCAAATACGCATTATCCAACTATTGCTGATCCCACTTTCAATTCTTTACCTCATCATCTTGATCATCCACTTGAAATTGCATGCATGCGTATATTCTGAATGTAAGTATGCACATTATCGATATGGCTTGATGCGGGGTTCGATGTAGTAGACAAGTTTGGTAAAATAAACAGAAGTTGCTTTGATCAAATTTACTAGACCATCAATGTCTCTACAATAATCATTATGTACGCAAATCGCGTAAAAATTTGATCTAAAAACAAATGAGGTCTATCACCTCGTCGTTACGTTACATTCCATTTCGGACAAAAAAGTTTACATTTTCATTTGCGCGTTGTAGACCTACCGGATCCACCCCAAGTTTCCAGTGATGCGTGCAACAGGGAAATTTTTTCCAAGGCAGCATGTGACGTATTTGCAGCCACACAACAAGGGGTGCAGGATATCTCAACCATCATGACAGTCATAAATAGAATTTTAACTTCTCGGGGTCAGCAGTCAGTTGACATCAGCGCCGACCCAATTCCGCCAGAATATTTTTCTGCCCCAAACAACCAGAACATAAGGTCAAGCCCTCCTTCTGATAGTCTTGTGGATTCGGTTGGGGAAGCCTGGTTTGATGAAGCTAATTTACGTTTAGCATTGCGATCCTTATCAGATGGAAAGGAGCAAAAATTTTCAAATAAGCAAAAAAGATGGCTTCAAGGGATTACAAAGCTTGTGGGTCCAGCAATGAAAGTTGCAAATCATCTTGGTCTACCCGATTTTGCCCACGATATGTTCAAAAAATTATTCGCAGGTGATCACGACATCCTCAGTTACGTACTGGAGAAGAAAGTACTGACACCAGCAGAATATCAAACTTTCACGGAATTGCCTGCTAAAGTAAGCGAATTGGAAGTTGAAACACAACGGCTTTTGAAAGATCTTCTGCAAAATACCGACGTTGTCAAAAAGCTGGCAAATAGCCTTGATGAAAATAAGAAGGGTTTCCAGATGAAGATGGCGGAAGTAGAGGAATCTTATCTTCTTCAACAAAACAGCATCGCCGATCTTCTGCGCTATGTTTTTCTCACCAACGTGTACATGGCGCACTTTGTAGCGTTTTCAGACTGTCAAACTGGAAAACTTTCAACGGTTTTTGTGCCCCCAAGCTTACTCCGCGAACGTTTGCAAAAAATACACAACACCATCCCACCTGAAATGGAATTGGCAATTCCCCTTTCGGACTTTGAGCAGTTCTACCGTCAAAGATTGACAAAATGCGTTTTTGATTCAAACGGTAGGAAACTGAAAATTATCAAAAATATTACTAAACAATTTGCATCGATAGCAGATTCTCTGATAGATTCAAGTAGCTAGCAATTTTGAGCAATCTCCTAAAATAATGCGATAGTATAATGAAGAGTACTTTTTTTCTCTTGAATTGCCTTTTTTAAGCATCATTACAGATTTCTAGAAATATTGTTTAAAGCAGTAATGCAAGTTTTACTCATAGTTATCCAATTTATATATTTTTAGGAGGGTTAATTGAGGTGCAGGTGCCTTTGGTGCTGAAACGAGCTAAATTTCAGTTGATGCAATTCCGACCAATACACTTTGCTTATGAAGATTCAACTTGTGCTCTAAATTTTGAGTCGGAGTACATCATTCGAGATGGTACCTCCAATTCCATTTTTGCAATTTCGGACATCGACGAGGAAGAATGCAACCCTATCAAATCTGGGCTATGCAAAGTTCCAATGGTAAGAACTGTAAATTTGTTATTATCGCCTTACTATGCATGAAATATACGTGCTGCAAAGGTCCCCCTTTCCATTTTAAACAATGCGAGTACACACTATATAGCCTTAAGCCAGGAATCATATGTGATAATCCTGGTGACTTGTGCTTATGCTAATAATGACTTCATAATATGCAATACAATCCTTACATGGGAACAAAAGTGCTTTGAATTAATATTTTCACTTTCTAGAAAACGATACCGAACTGGCAGTACTACAATCATTTGTGTGACCAATGTCTGTAATCAAAGAATGTATCATGATATAAAAAATAACAGGAAAATCGCTATCATAATACTATACCTAACGGTTTCGTTATTTAGACTAACCTAAAGTAAAAAGTAAAGTAATTATAAAGAATAAAAATTTAAGTTTCTGGGAGTGCAAAACACAAAGTGTAGCATTGATATACTAATGATTATTCTGCAAGCAGGAAAGGGAAAAATTGTCCTAACAAAGTACATATATTCTATTTTATTCCGACTGAACGGTTGCATGAATTTAGATCGTTTTATTTTTGTTTAAGTCGCAAGTCGACGAGAGTTGATTTACGATCTTTAGAAACAAAAAATTATAGCACCTAACTTTATTTTAAATGTGATGTTGATTTTTGAAAAATGCAGAGCACAGCTGATGATGCGACGAATTTCTGCATGAGCAATCTTCTCACTGGAACACCCACTAGTGAAATCAAAGAAAGCTGCAAATTGCAATGTGTGAAAGGAAGTCGCCCCCAGATAACGCAGATGACTGAATCGGTGTTCAACGGGGTCCACCTTCCGACTGGAGTGGAGCTCATTTGTCTGCATCACCGGAGTAAAGTACATCAGCAACTATCTCACGGAAGTGTCAAGTTTACTCTTGGTTGCGGATGCAAAATCATGCTACGCGACCAAGTGTTGGCTAAGACGGATCCTGCTACCTGCGACAAGACTATTGATCCGAACATTGTTGTACTTCTTCCCATACAATTTACAAATATTGGTGACATGGTGTCCAAGGAGAAGAGTACCGAAGAAGGCTTAGCGGTATTTTCACATGCTGCTGAAATCTTTGAGGAGAGTTTTGATCCCAGAAAGTCGGAAATCCCACCAAATGAAACAGGATATTGGGAAATTGGGTACATAGTTTCTTGGCTTTTCGACCTGATCCAAACGGCTGTAATCATTTATTTAAATTCAAAACTCCATAGCCTCACACGACTAACACTGGCGGCGCCTGTGGTACGAGCAGCTACAGATCATACGTGCAAGTTGCCAAATGACATTTATGTCATGTTGGCGATTTGCATATTTTTTTCTGTTTTAACTTGGGTACCCTGGGTGATTAAAAAAGTTTATAATTGCATTCGGGATGGCTTTGAAAACAGAGTTCACATCGAAGCACACCGCATGGCTTTACAGGGATGAAAATGTCAGTTATAAATAAAGACACGTTGTCAGCTTGTAGTTGGTCAGCGTTTACTAAATCTTTAAATCCTTTTATTACATAATGTACTAAGATGTAGATTAAATTTATAAAATTTAGGCGACGTCGCAGCTTATTACAGCTTTCCACATTTTGTCTAATTAAAATGAACTTTTACAGTAAAAACATAAAAAAAGTTGTTCTTTTGAGCACTGGTATTACCAAAACTAAATGCGTAAAATTTACGAGATAGGTAAACCAAGTCAGTGCTAAAATGCAGTGCTAAATTTTTGGAATGAACTTAAGTTTTACTTATGTTACTATGCTTAAACTGGTTTAATGATTAATTTTTAAGTACCATTCTTTCAGCAATTAAAAGTGGTAATGATTAATTTATCAACGTATATAAAGTTTTAATGTATGTATGTAATAAACTGCGGAAAATATTGTTGGGAAGTGGGGATGTGTTGAAGCAGATGAAACCATATCTTGAATGCTTGCTAAAACTATTTTATGAACATGACCAATAAGAATTAAATACACTCTTTCAGTACCCTTAACAAATTCATGTGTAAACATTTCGAGTATTTACTGCACATCCGCATTCACCAAACCATTGTGAATTCATCAATCGCTTCTTTGCATTTACTCCCATATGTCTCTATGGTAAAGTTTGGTTTGGAATCCAGAATTCTAAATTGCTTTTTTAGCCAGAGAAATAAACCGACATTAAGATTCACAAATTTTTTTCATCCA
>JAQGAH010001400.1:0-14675 GCA_034696885.1 Lepidocyrtus paradoxus
GCTCTTCGGAGTACGTATGTGGTTGTAAAAAATGGAATACTTCAAAAGTGACATCTTTAATTGAAACCTCTACGTACTAACATTTTCCTATTCAAAATATCTTATACGGCATTTCTGCTGCCAAAGTAGTACATATCTATTCATCTCTTCATAGTAGTACCTTACCTTGTCCCAAGATAAGGTGAAGAGGACAACATTTCCCAAAAGATGGAATACTATTAACTTAAATGCACGTCTTACTACTTATTTGTATTCACAGAAGAATGTTTTTCTAGAGATGAAGAAATGTATTTTTGAGTCTTTACCCAAAAAATTTATACAATCATTGCATTGGTTATTCAAATAAGGTTTGCATAGCACTCACTAGAAGATAAGACTGGAGGCATTTGCTGGTTTACAGTCTGTAATGTGACAAGTGGGTGGAATTCAAAGTCAAGGTTACCAATTACTCATTCCGCATACCGTTCATTCACGCTGGAGTGCATTGTTCTAAACTCGTCGGATTTTGTTGTGATGCCATTTAATTTATACATAATATTAAGGATTTCTAAAGTCGGAATTTGGATAGATTAATCAAGTAAGTTTATTTGATTTATGTAATTGAACCAATATGTCACATTTTAAATTAATGACAGGGCTGATTGAATGGGGAGTGAATCTGAGAATAAAATTAAATCAGAATACTTGTCTTCGTGCTAATTTTAATTATTTGCTTTCCTTGTTCACGTGTAGGCTGTATCTTTGACATCATCGGTCGTGGAGTATTTCCACCGTTGGCAAAAATGGACTCCGATTTAAAGTCATTTCAAGAGGTTTCCTCCGCCTTGGAGGTGCGACCTTCTGAGAATCGTTCGGAATCAGGAGGGTCACAAGAAGACAAAGACAAGCTCACTACCCCAGGAGTTTCTTCAAGTTCTGGCTCATCTGACGGTACTTCTGAAGGTGCTTGCACTCAGTTGAATGTGGAGGAGGTAGAGAAAATAGTTAAGGACCGGACATTGTTGACGACGATGGATGATACCAAAAAGAAGGTCGTTATTTTGAACTTGATTGAAGCTCGAACTCAGTCAGCGGATGGGAAGCGGAGTGCTCGAAAGGCTGCTTGGATTGCTGAAACTCAGAAAGAGATTTTGAAGCGTAAACAATTCCGAGAAAATGAGATGTTGATGAAAGTTCCAGAGCTGGTTTATGAACGAATAATGGATCATGTTCAGGGCTACGAGGAAAAGACTGGAATGTTGAACTTGAGCTTGCTGTGGAGGGATATGGTGAAGAACAAACGGACTCAATTCCTCTTCTCCAAGGTACAAATTAATATATTTAGCACAACCTTACAGGGATACTCACATATTAATAAACTCTGCTTTCCAACCATTTTCCTGTTTCTGATTGTCTATATATTGATATGATATGACTTTTATATTTAAAGGTATTTGTAGCACTTCATGAGGGCGGTCATTTAGGTCGTGCTGAAATCCTCACTTGTCGTGGGGCTTGCCAGGAGTGGAAGAACAATATCGAAAATCATTTGCAAAATTTCCTCAATGTTCAAGCAGAGCAGGCAGTGACTGCATTATCTCTTCGTCCGTTTTCCGATTGTGGATTGGATCTGCTATTTATGTCGTTTGGCATTATCTTACATAGGCTCGATCGATTTATCACGTGGACTAATCAGACTTATTCCCCTGACGCCAATCCCTTCATTTCACGTAAACTTCGTTTGGGGTACGAAGGCCACCATGAATTTCAACTTTACTGGAGGGAAATGGGACGCTTTCTGCAGGCAAGGGGACGCCAAGTATGGCAAGCAGAGCTTATCTTGGAAAAGGACTTGAGTTGCATCAACGTGTACGACAGGATCCGGGATTGTTTGAGAATGATGCCGAATTTGAAAGTTCTCAAAATCATTGGGCACTATGAATTAATACTGAGTGATCTTGACCGTCCGCAATCAAAGCAGACTAAGGAACGCTTAAAGATGCACATTACGGACAATCCCCTTCCTGATGTGTCAAATCTAAAAAGCATCCTTACCCTTGCGATCCCACAGCCGATTATTCAAGAGATGATGAATAAATACGGATCAACATTGGATACCGTCTCCTATTCTGCCGGAGTAAGTGGAAATCCGTTCAGCTATGCTGGGGAAGCAAACAATCTTCCCGAATTGAAAAGGTTGCGCCTGTCGTCATATCACCTCACCTTTGCGGAATCAAAATTTACTCTAAATTGGTCCACGTTGCGCGAAGTTGATTTAGTTTATCTAAATATTGAAGCAGCAGCAATTCCAAATCTATTCCAAGCTCTCAGTGGTCTTAGGACATCACTACGTAGACTCGTTCTGTCATTGGAGGAAAAGGATGGACCAGTTATAAAGTTGGATTGCTGTACCATGAAAATGTTATCGTTGGACTTGCCCCACCTTGAAGAATTGACTTTCAGTGTGAGCCGAATCAATCTGAGAACGGTGGATTTCCTCTTACCCTTAGTAGCCATGAAGGAACTGAATGTGAGTTATGTCAAGCGTGTATCTAAACTTCAGAATGAGTCGAATGAGGATAAGAAAGTTGAACCTGAAGCTGGATCATCCAAGTCCGTGTCAGACGATGTCATCCAGTTCGGGGATTACACGAATCGGCTTTATGAGTCCAATATTTGGGAAATATTGCCGGAGCTGAAGAAAGTCGCCATTTCCATTATCAGGAGGGTGAAGAAGCTTGTGCTTGGTCATGAGCCGGACTTTGTCAAACAAAAGCTCTACACTCGAGAAGGCTACAAGCAGCACTGCGCAGCTATAGCTGTAAAACATTAACTGAGCTGAAATTTGATTTTGATTTTATTCTTGACATGTTTCCTCTTCCTTGTAACTGTGTAACTATTCAAGTAATGTGTAAGTATTAAGTATGACGTAATACGATTTCTGATTTACAGGTTTCAATTGACCTTCAACATTTTCTTGTAGCTTCTATTTTTGAATTTGGCATATAATAAAAATTTAGGAAGAATTCCGGCCCGTTTCTCGTGCTTGCCTTACCAGTGTTCACTTAAACGTTTCCTTTTTGCAAATTCATCGTAAGTATGAAAACTGACTTTTACGTTAATTTAATACTTTTAATTTTAGTTGCTATGTTGTTGTTCCATTTGAGTTACTTTTTGTTGTGAATACCTATCAGAGATGCATTGACGACCTGTGAACAAAATCAAGAACAATCGGTCAATAAAACTCAACGAGCTCATTAAACTCTGCAGTTAACATAAACACAGTCCCGTATTTTATTAAAACTTATTGCAACACGAATTTTCCATCTCAGGAAAAGGACAAGAGCCGCCTGTGATTGGCTCGGTGAAAACTAATTTTGAACACAGAATCGATCTCAGGAATCACTGGAATGATTAAGGTTATCCATCATAAAGATTGAGAAGGTTCCTCCACATCTGAATTTTAAAAATTGGACCCGTTAGTAAATTGGTGTGTGATTCCAGCAAATATTCCGTTGGCAGTTGCAACATGGCGTGGTCTAGGAATGTTGATGCATTTTCGTGTTTGCATTATGCATATGTCATTGCTCCCAATCCTGTTGCACTAGCACATGTAATTACATAAATGTATCTAATTTTTTAGGGTGCTTCTAAATATTACAGATAAGGTGCGTGTATTTATTTGCCACACCATAACACATTTTCAAATAAAAGATATTTACGACATGAAGTAAATTTTGGCCAAATGAAAACTTTATTCAGTACTCATCCCATATACAATTACAAGACCAGAGGAACATTAGCATCGTTATAGGAGACATGGAATTACAAAACAAGACTTGTACATAATAAAACGATCGACTTTTATTCTCAACCGAAGGTCACCTAGCTTTATCCCCAAATTAGGGATTGCGGATCCTAATCCATTTTCATCTCTTGGTGCGTGTTAAGAAAGCCAACAACCCGACAGATAATATCTAAAAATTAATAAATAACATGTCTTCTTCACGTAGTTGCATAAGTTGATATAAAAAACTCTCCAGCTCATTTTTACGCGTTCGCAAAAATTTTTACAAGTAATTTTATTCATGACCATAGCATCATACCACAAGGGATGAGAATCCTATCACAGCCAAAGTTGCGTCCTCGAACCCAACGGCATCATATAAAACCCCGGACACTGCCGGTCCAAACGCATTCCCGAAGGAAAATGTAAGCGTGAATATGCTAGAGACTAGTCCGAATGTTGCTGTCGTGTCTGGGAATCCATTTGATCTACGGCAAGTGTGGAGAGAAAATAAGAAATAGTTGCAGTTTGGCAAGTCAAGTGTACAAAAATAAGATGCCTTCTGAGAAATATTAAATCTTGGACTATGGAATGGATTAGAATATTTTAGCAATACATCTGCATACATTTGTCGTAATGTGGAAGTCAGATAATTGTGAATTAATTGACTCAAAAGTTAGCTTACAGTGCGGATTCCGAAGCGTATGAAAAGAAGACCATGATTGCAGACCCGATTCCGATCCCATGAAGACAGAGACCAACTGGAGTAGGCCAGAAAGGACTGTTTCGGGACAAAAATGTTTGATAAAATCTCATTATTATGCATCATTTAGCGTGGTTATGAGCTTCAAGTTATACATAAATTAAGACAAGCATAAGTTTAAGTCACTTTTCTTCCAAGACGTAGTGAAGAGGTCCTAATATGACAAAGCCCACTAGGATAATGGCAGACCCGCTTGCAATGATGATCACCTTGCTCCACCGCAGCTTATCCGAAATTAGGCCCCAGACTGGACTGCAGACAGTGTAGATTCCGGTTGTGACACTGAATACGGCTCCAACTTGAAGGGAGGTAAGGTTAAACTGAAAAAGTGGCCAAAGTAGGGAAGAAACATAAAAAAGCGTCAGTTGAAAAATGTTGCTCAAAATATTGAGCTGCAAATCACGGAGCTGGGTTGTTACAATGCAATAAAACATTTATTGCTCAATCATCACAACAAAATTGCCCCTGTCCTGAACCTGTTACTGAAAATAACGTTTGTCCTTCAGAATGCAGTAAATGCCAAATCGACGGAAATGTGTATTAAAGAGAAATGCACTGGAACTGAAAGCTCATAAACCAGCGGAAAAGTTTAGGTATTTGCAATTTTATGATTTCATGCAGCCTCTTTATCGAGTATAAATCTTGTAATTCTAACTATACAAGTAATAATAGCCTGTATTATTGCGATAGTAATCCCCTTTAACTGGATTCCATTCGCAAAGTTAAATTCACATTTCTTGGCTGGAAGCATCATAAATAAAGATAGAGCCAATTTATCAACATCTACATGGAAATTAAGCCGCTACGGGATGTTGCGAATATGCTTTGTGGCCAACTAAACTTTATAGCTCGTTTTAAAGCTGCTTAGTCGACTATCGTAAATACGGAATTTGCACTTTTTATGCAGGAAATGTGGGCTATTTGATAATCGTACGCTACACTAACTTTTAAAGTAGACGTGACCTTCAAATGGTTTATCATAGTTACTACTTCCTGTATAAAATTTTGGAGACTGACTATGCTTGTTTAACATTATGGTAAATCTACACACGTTTTTTGCAGGGTATCCAGTGTTCTTAAATTAGATTGTTATTGGGGCAAAACTAGATTCGAAATTGTGAGTATTGTAGCGATAATTAGCAATGATGTAGATACAAAACCTCATTTTAAATTCGCTTCCTCTCAAAGTTTAAGTACTTGATGACAATAAATTCTGTGACTACAATAGTATTTTTTGCTGTTTCTGAGAACCGGATGACTAGTTTTACTTTGCAATGCGAAGAAGCTTCTTGAAGCCATGCATTTTGAACAAAGTCTTAAGTACCAATCAAGTAGCAAAATGCAGATATTAGAATTTTCTTTTAAAAGATTGAGTAAAATCTTGTTCACCTGATCCAAATGTGCTTCCAATGTAGCAGTAAGAAAGCCGATGCTGGCTGCCGTTGAGAATAGGCTAAACACGGCATAATATATAGCTGGAATGTGTAGCAGCTCAATTAGCCCATGTTGGGAGGTCGGTTTGACCTCATCAAGCTGCTTTGAAGAACTCCCGAAAACTTTCAGATTGGGTTGTGGGGTGAATAACACAATCAGGATGGTGGAGAAAAGTAGGCAACCCCCAACTGTGATATATGTTAACTCATATCCGACAACCTATGTATAGAAGCTGCCAATCTTTACACATTATCCTTTCACACTTAAAGTGCATTATTGCTTAGAAAAATATGTAATGTAATAAAAATTCAAGTTTATATTTATGCTTTTACATCCACCAGCAGCCCGCACAAAATTGGTCCGAGGATTGCCCCAATTCCAAAGAACAGTTCGAATAGACCCTATTATAATCCAATTTTTGAGTGGTCTACACCATCAAGATTACTTTTACACACCTTCCAGGTTTTTATACTTAACAAGCTGTACTTACAACAGTTGTGGAGACCAAGTCTGGAAACTCATACATGAAAATCGTGAATGCCGATGGGTAAAAGCCCGCATCTCCAGCTCCTCCTGCTAGTCTCAAGATGAAGGAAAGAGCAAGAAATCCTTTTTTATCATCTATATAGCCAAGACAACTAAAACCCAAGCGTATCGTTAGGCAAACATGTCAAAAGAATCTTCTTTTCATGTAATCGTACATCCGTTCATTAATTAATTTACCCGAATAATATAGCACAAATTGTGGTATTAAACGCTGAAAAAATTATTACTCGATGAGGACCAAAATGCGGAATCTATAAAAAATACAAAACATGCGTAACGTAGGTAATGTAACGTTTCTGCGATGTATCAGCAAAAGCAAATGGGCCAACATGCTCTTTTGCAAATTGTAAGTCATTTCTAATCTTTGTGTAATCGGCCAGCACAGTGTCGGTATCACCGGAGTGATACAGAAATTAAGATAAATGGATATAGCGATAAACTTGAACTTTATCATCATAAAATTCATAATCCTCATTACCTGCATTCGTTTATGATTAATGAATTCAACTTACGAACAACTTTCCATAAAACAGGGAGACTAGAAATGTGGCGAAATCATAGGCCGCGAAAACGAAGCCTACGGTGGAAATGCTTATTCCTCGCTTCTCGGCCTAGCGTTTCATGACATGAAAATAAACACATCGTCATCATTTCATTGATCTACTGGCTATTCAAAAATTCTGTACTTAAGTTTAGCAGTTAAAAATTTACGGCGCTTAAAGTATTTGTAAAAAAAATAGATAACCTCTGGCGGGTAAAACGGTCCCGCAATGAGGACCAAAGCTCCTCTAAAAATGTTATATAACCCATACGTCAGTAGGAACAGCCACTGCCGTCTAGTGAATCCAAAATACTTGTGGTCTGCTTGCGCATTCCTTGCCGTTGTAGTCGTCAACTCGGAATTCATTTCTGGAAATCCTTGCTATTCCATAGCCAGGAGTATTTTGCCTTAGATAAGAGCACTTTAGACCGACTCTCAAATTCAACTCGATGTCAATCACTCCAACACATCACTGAGTAAAGGTGGCTGATTCTGATCTGATTCTTGCTTTTATCTTGTCAAGAATATATCACTTTTGTGTTCACATACTAGCATACCATTTTCACATGTTAGCAGAAGAATGAGATTTAATGATGAGTCTGCGGATGGCTGATGACGAAGAAGATACACGGAATTGACTTTACGAAGTAAAGCTTACAAATGACTACCTTGCGTTTTGTTTCAGAGGCAAATGCGTGATATTGGAGCAACGCGAGAAACATATATGAAACTGAAAGTCTTATAATCTCGCAACGAAAAAAAATTGAATAAGAGAAATGCTTGAAATATGCATGATCTGACAGCTCTCACAAGATTACTGTCTGATAATGCAATTATTTTTGTTTAATCCATCCCGGCTCATTGTCAGCATAGAGTGCGTAATTTTTTTTTTGAACCTGCGTATGCCCTGCTACTTTTTTCTAGGGTGCAAGCGACATATCGAAAACTGCAGCTTTGGAACAACAGACAGGCGTAGTATAAAAATCGTACAAAATATGCAAAAAAAAAGTAGAAGCGTGGTGCAAATCATTGCATAGTATTTTAGGGATGCCATTTATATTCATATGACAATCCAGAATTGCCATCCAGATTTCAAGTTGTACAACAGCATTTAAGTTAAATCCTATCCTGATTTTCCATATATTACTCTGAAACGGAAATGGACGTTGCCAGATTGACATACAAGTAGGTCATAGAAGTTTTCTTCCCGGTTTGTTTATATAGTTAAAGCTACCAAGATACATTCGGTTAAACAGAGTCGGTTTGTGTTTGCTCAAAGACATCAATAATTTACATGGCATTAGCCTAGTTTTACTATGAGGCAAGTGGGTATTTTACAACAACGAGAAAAGTTGAATTTTCCCAGCCCAATCAGTCAAATTAACTGACAATGAATTTTACAATTGGGTATAACGATAGACATTGAAATTAACTTGAATGTATCGAATGTAAATGTGCATAACTTTAACTTTAACTTTACCCATTTTCTATTCTGTCCTTCATTCGACCTCACCCTCACTCAGTGAAAGTGAAGTTGATTATACATGGCGCATAAGGCAAACATTTGAAGTCATCCCCATCCCCACTTGCTAAATATCGAAATCATGCTTATCAAACATGTATGAACTAGTTAGTTATAGGTGGACAAAGGTTAGAAAAATGCAGCTATAGTAAGCCCCTGTCTGCATTAGGAGAAGCCATACTATATTCCTGAGTAAATTAAACCCTTTCATTGTAATTTATTATCATCGTCAATGATGTAACGTTATTATGTGATAATATGTTATCTTATCATCGCCAGTTGCTAAATATTGTATTAACATTAAGCAAATGTATATATGACCCGAAGCTACATACCTATGTGTTAACAGCATTAACAACTAATTCATAATAACAGGGAAGAGAACCTACTCAATACTCCTTTACGTCATGTTCCTTCAACTCTCAAATTGAGAGTCTCAATCCTTTTTGTTAACAAAAAAAAGGATTTTCAGACATCTAAAAAATCACATCTGCATCATTCATTCAACAATTTGCATGTGACATTTATCAGTACAACATACATCCCAAATCCGTTGTCAGATACAAAAAAATATTATGTACATATTATTGCTATAATAATGCTTCATGTTTGATTTTGCTTGGTCAACTCAAATCGGTCAATACATTTAGGCAAATAATAGTCTTTCGCTTGACTCTGTTCTGTTCCTCATTTTCATAAAAAACCATATACATATGCATATAAAAAGCAATACATATATCCCATATTAGAGTATGGTTTCAGTAAATAGGTAAAATGCCAAAGCATCAGCAAAACTGCAATTTTCATGTACCTCTGACTGAACTCATCTCTTTCTGTATCCAAAAAGCGTTCGCAATCCCCCTCGAAAATTTCACATTCATATAAAGAGGAACTTTAACGCAACGTGTTCTTTCGTCCTTTCATTTTTTTCTTCTTGCAGATGAGTCATCATCTGGTTCTCCCCAGCTCATGCATGTACCTCAGCTCTTATTATGTTCTCTGCATGCACCACTCACAAATGTACCTCAGAAATACATTCATATGCATATTAGGCTTATAGTCTAGTTGTTTGTTTGGGGATTTGACTATAGGAATTTCCTATAATGATCAGACCATTCAGTATAACAGCGGCTTGCTGTGCTGTATCGTGTCTGTGTCTCCCTACAATAGTCAGAGATTGGGGTTTTGGAGGAGTTGGAACTGCCTGGAAATGAGGGAGATATAGGATGGAATAGAAATGGTGGAGCTGGGAATGATGATGGTGAGCTGGTGAAACACGCCGAGACTTACCCGTCCGTGTTTTCAATGTGAGCTATGTAGCTCAAGCAATAATTGAATCGAGTCAAGTGTGTTATTTGGGCTACCATAAAATTACCGTGGTTGGAGAGCGTCCGCTGGATCGTTATCGTCACTGTGGGATTTTATTTAACGGGAGATAACCAGGCTGAGATCAGTGACGACTGACGACGCTGAGCTCCTAGATATGGTTATCTTGAGAATATAGAATGAACACAACATGGTCGAAACGCCAAACGAGAGGAGTTGTGTTTCTGGCTTGCTACGCTTAATTTGTTGGCGTGTTATGGTAAGTGGGATTCGCATTTTTTAAGATTATTGGTAAAGAAGCTATTGTCCAGTTTGCTGCGGGAGATTGTTTGTACTATTGAAGTTGTCCAAGTGAAAGTTGCTATTGAGCTTCTTGTGTAACATGGACTTAAAAAATCGGAATTGAATGGGCAGTGATCGGTTGATTACGTATTTGATATTGTCCCTTGTGTAGAAGATTATTTAAATCGGAGCTGAAAGTATAACACGGAGAAAGTCATCATTAGCTATTGAAATTCATTGCTAAAAATGTCTTTGTTCTCAACAGAAGCGCTTGTTCTAATTATTGAAAAAGTGTAAAAATGGATTTAAAGCTTAAATTATCATTGATTACTACTGGAATTTGAAGGAAAAGAAAGGATTATACATTGCATCATTGTGAATTGAAGGGATCCTAAACATGACTTTATTAATGTGTGGTCAACCTCAATATTGTTGGTTTACAGAAATGGAACAAAGCACGGCATCAGTGCATCAGAGAGTATAAGAATGGAGGCTAGCGGCTTCAATAATCACTATTGCGTGCTGCGTACCTGAATTAACTTTTCGATTGATGGTGAAAGTTTGAAGCTTTGAAGCTGAAGCGATTGCCAGTATTTACTCATATATCGGCAGTTAAAATTGGCTGACGTGTTTCCGGAGAAAGTAATTACATGTTCCATAACAAAATTCCTAAATTCAGAAGCTGTCAAGTTTACTGGGAATTTAAATATACTCATGATACCTTTATTTCTTTATCCCTATACAGAATTCTTCATCCATAGTCCTTATACTTATTGGTTTTAGTTTTCTCTACATTTTAAGGTACTTTTAAGTATACTTGACTTTTCCTCAATCAAATGTTTCCTCCAATTCACTGCTTTGGAGTACGCAATATGAAAGCATATGAATATCTTCCTTAAATAATAAAATAATTTGAGGTTTTTTTTACATTCCAGAATCAAATTAGAAATTAAATTGAATAATTTGTTGACGACGCTGCAAAACCCCGTTGCGTGACGGAGAGGTTTACGTACCTGCAAGGCCCTCCGCGCCTGCAACAATGGCTTCTGGAAATGATGATATAATGGTAAAACTATCAATGAGAAATTTTTGAAACAGGTTAAGACTTTTTATAAGTTTCTTTAAGAGCAAACTTTATTCTTTTTAAAAGAACGCAATGATGGAACAAGAAACGGAATCCGGAGTTGATTTCAGTTTCGATCTCCTCAAATACGTGAATGGGGACGAGGAGGAGTTACTATGGGGAGCCAATAATAGCAGTATCAGATACTCCGAATCGGAAACGATGCTGGATCCTGCTTTGATGACAGGAATGGTTCTATCCCCTACACCGGTCACATCACATCCGTCAACATTGAATTCTTCTGCAATCGCAATTGTAAAGGATGGACTAGTTCAAACTCCAATGATTACCACTACCCAGGCTAGTAATCCAGAAATGAAGCAGTTTCCATCACCCACGTCCAGTTTCTTTCCTGATGTTCATAACCCGTGGGGAGAAGA
Source organism: Lepidocyrtus paradoxus (assembly GCA_034696885.1). Taxonomy (NCBI): domain Eukaryota; kingdom Metazoa; phylum Arthropoda; class Collembola; order Entomobryomorpha; family Entomobryidae; genus Lepidocyrtus; species Lepidocyrtus paradoxus. The sequence continues at coordinate 11,684 of JAQGAH010001400.1, forward strand.
AAGGTTAGACAGAAATATTACTGCAATATCAATTCGCAATAAATCTTCCTCAGTAGTTTCATTAGATTATAGCTTGGATTTTTATACGCTTCTCGTGCAAACTGTAAAACTTTTATTGACGCTTGTCGCTGAGTGGCAAAACAACGCTTATCTTTAATTAACTGTTCATTTCCTTATCCATACCCATTCTTCCGATTTTTCTGCATTTTCTTCGTCATTTTTAAAAGCCATATTTCTTCGACCGCCTTCCCATCAACATATTTAGGTAGATGATCAACATATACATCACTTCAGATAAGCCATCAGCAGACGTCTGTCATGTTTTGAACAGTTTCCAGCAGCGTGAATACTTTAGAGTGTCCCACAGAGACATTAAAAGCTCAAGTTTGCATTTTTTCAGCAAGTCATTTCTTAAAATAGACTACTACTAATTACTGAAGTCAAGTTTCCGTCTCCTCCATGCTTTTGTGTATAAGGAGGGTTGCCAACTTTGACAGATTTTTTTTAGCAAAGCTAGGCCTAGATAGTCTTATATAACCGTTATTGTTTTATTAATTATCTGTTTGTGTTCAGTGCTTCATCCCGTAAAATATGAAGAGGGTAATTTTCTCCTCTGGTGATTTAACATGTATACAGCCTCGTAAGAAAACTTACCATTGTAAGCTTGCGCGAAATGTATATAATTGTATCATTGCGCCAAGCAGAACTAGAAAAATCCGCAAAAATTCAGTTCACGCTTGCCGAAATATAAAAAAAAGGTGGAAAAGAATGTCCAGGAAAGCCACTGAATAATTTGCATGAAATTATGTAAAACTATTGACTTTTTTAATTCGAGCAGTTTCCACAATAAACTTTTACTTTTTAAAGGAAACAATTTCGCTTGTAAATTAGATTGAGGCTGAAAAATGAAATTTTCAAGAGGAAAGCAAAGTTTTCAAATGGGATTTTTTTTAATGCTAACCTGGACCACTCAACCCTTTCCTTTCGGATACAGCCTTGAGTAGCGCATAGCTTGGCAGGTGTTCAAACGAGGATTTTTTTACTACTGTTTAGAATAGGCAGTTCCCCTTGTGTTGACTTCATTTATGTGTTATGCAATTATAATTTTTACGGCGATCCAAAATATCTTAGGACTGCAAACAAACGTAAATCTTTGAGATGACTATCGTTGTTGGGTTGATATAATGATGATGGGGATATGAGCATTTTGGTCGAAATCTTTCGTCAGGATGAAACTACATGGTAAAGGAGTAAGTGACTGGCACGCATGTTAAATCGGTGGATTGTGGCGGAGATGGGAACGCTTTCAAGAGCAGAATCCATAGAATATTCATTTGAAAAATGGGACTGCTTATTCATGTCCAAAAAGTGGTAATATCAGTAACGTTCAGCCAGCGTTTTTTTTTCAAACCCTGCTTTCTTCACCCAAAGCTTTTGTCTTTGTGTGAAACCCAAGCTGAAAGCAGACGTACGTAACTGGCGTACTGTGAAATAAAACTCAAATAATGAGAGTTGGCTTTGATTCCCCAGTTGTTTTTATTGCTGTTGATGCTAATGTCGTTGTAAACTGTATAAATTAGGTAGGCATTATGCATGCCTTACATAATAGGATGGAAATTAGCGCTAACAGCAACAACGCCAATTTATACTTGATTTGATCAAGATATTTGAACTCGGAGGATTTAAATGAACTCAGCGTTTATTTCGTTTTTTTTTCACCTTTGCTGTTTTTCGAATGCTAATATTTTGTGGATGAGGATAAGCACATCAGCGTTTTAAATTCATTACATTCAAGCGTTGTCAACTGCTCAAATGGGCTGGATTTGGTTAGAACTCGGAACTGAAGAGCAGCGTCGTCAGAAACGCTAGAAGCTTTTTATGCTCAACTTCTTATGGGAATATATGGAAAGGGTTGTTGAGTGTGGCTAAGAATAGACTTTTTCAGTCGGTGACCCATCCATGTAGATCCATAGCGTGCCGTCAGTCCATAATCCATGTGGAGGCTGCAATAAAGAAAATTAACGTTCTTGTAGCCAGCATGCCAGAAATAATTGCAATGAGTATAGTGATTTTAAAATGGAAAGTAGATTAGCATCATTATCATTAGTACCTTTTTGAAATGAAGTTTATAGACTTCTCCCAGGCTATTTATAGTTTAGCAGACTAATGGATAGCATTTCCATTTAACTATTTGGGATCATGGAATTTTACAATTTTGAAAGTGAATATTTTACATCTTGTTAATTAGTGATTGGGAAGGGAAAATGGAATTAAAGTATTCCAATTTGTAGCAGTGTCATAAATATATGAAATGCCAATTATGTGTGGAGAGGTGTGAAGGAATATGTATCTTAAACATCAGCTCTCACCCTTTTCCACAATCTCGCTTTTTACCTTATCATTAGAGTAGCAAGAAGTTCAAAAGTTGACTTAATGAAGGGGTTACTCATGCCACTTTGTACATTGCAGTGACATGCTTTTACGATAACAGATTAAGAGGTCTATCTTCAAGCCAAAGATTTTTTAATGGAGTTATCATCCTCCCTTTCGATAAATTTTTTTACACGATATACTTTGGACAGATTGGACAATGCCTAGTCATATTTGAGTTGATAAGGATACAGAATCGACATAAATTTCCAAGAAATATATTTGAATGGACTAACATAAAAAGGCTTTTAATGCAGGTTGCACTTTTCATTCGTCATCACTTCTTAGGTAAATCATAACATTCATAACAAAGCTGAATCGCTAGGCTGAAGGCGTGGCTAAAACAATAACCAAATATTTGGAAGAGATAATTCCCACCGGAGCCTGACATGTCATCGTCTCATCATACTTGGCTGGGAGTTCTAGCCATTGATTTATTGATATGCTGAGTGATGCGATGCTGGTAATATGAGTGATGAATGGGGATTATTAACGCAGCATAAATGCTGTGTTTATAGGATTCCTCTACTCCTCACTGGGAGAATGTCCGTCCGTCCGTCCG
>JAQGAH010001401.1:0-14675 GCA_034696885.1 Lepidocyrtus paradoxus
ATCGTTCCAAAAATACCGATACCGGACCGAGACTTTTCGGTATTTGGACCGCGGTAAATACCGATCCCCAACACTGGCTAAAGTGAATTGGTTGTAAATTTGGTGCTTATTGACGGAAGCAGGATTTGAAAATTCGGAACAGTTGAAGAGATTTAGTGAAAAAATGTTTTATGATGAAAATTGGGATTTTTTAGTAATGTTAGTGAGTTATTTTGTGAATTACTCTAGCAGGATGAAAAATGTGTTTTATTGATATATATTAACTGTGTAAAAAGCATTTGCCCTTCACCCGGGGAAGTCGGACTTGGATCAAGCTTTTTTGACATATGACCTACACCAAAAACAGATTTTCAAAATTGGACGTGGTTCGAAAGTTATCATTATCATGATCGATCACGAATAGACACAAAGACTAACAAGCAGACGGACAACCAGCCGACAGAGCTCAAAACGAATCATAGCTTCATAATACAATTCTGGTTATTAGCATGGGCTACTAGGTACGGGGACACACGCGTTGGTAATTTTTTGCGTAGCTTCCAATTTATTTTTAGCTATGATAAAAAGGATCAGGGTAAGAGTGACGCTATGAAAAGTGACGCCTGCTCAAAAAAATTTCAAAGTCCAAATCTTCGTCGAGGTGCTCAAAGTGACGCCTGAACACTTTTTTTAAACTCAAGCAATATTAAGCCATGCCATTGTATGCAAGATTAAGATATTTTTTACTTTTGAAAGCAATGACCTGTAGACAGCTCCCGATTTTTGAGATAATTGATTGGTTCTTTAGATCCCCACAAATCATTGCAACAGCAGAGTCGCTCGAGTTGGGAGAGTGTGATTTGCAATTTTCTTTGTCCCCTTCAATGAAAATATTTAGTACTGACTTTTTCTTCAGTCGATTTTACTTACTGATTTTTTTTTGCAAACATGCAAAACGTATGGGAATAACAGCAATGATATGTGGCAGATGAAGCATGCGTGACACGTTTCTACTGTGTTTTAGTGAGCAAAGAATTAAAAAAGATGAAAGATTTTACATGCATATTTTTTCAAAGTATTTAGGCGTCACTTTGAGCACCTCGACGAAAATTTGGACTTTGAAATTTTTTTGAGCAGGCGTCACTTTTCATAGCGTCACTCTTTGCGGATGCCTAGCCTGAACTTGCTCGGGGACGGAACGAGACAGACGAATAAATGAATAAAAATCAAAGCATCATACATTTTTTGTAAATAAGTAGTGACTGTGATTGGAATATTGGTGATGCGGTTGATCATCATCATGTATGATCTGCTTACTTACATTTTTCTCAAATCCGCATAATTTGTAACATTACAAATTTCCTTTGAAATTTTCGCTCACGAGGGAAATGTACAATACCGATTATCCTGAAATTACAAATAGTGCCTAATTATCACACATCAAACAATGACCAATATTAGATTGACATTGCGACTTGCGGTAATTGTAGAAATATTTCGACAAGAAAAAAACGACCTTTTTATGCAGTTTTAATCTTGGGAAATTGGACGCATCCCAGGTATCAACGTTCATGAAACTTCAACATTTTTGAAATGTATTTTTTATTCTAATAAATAATGATGCTTTTTAAACTAAGACTAGTAAAATGAAGTCTGTTTTTGACATCTTGAAACCGTATTACGAGCAATTTCAAATTTCATATGAAATGGCTTTATAGACATAAAAGATCTCTGCAGTTAAGGGTGAGAAGGATTTATTTGTTTATTTTAATAATAATACTAAGCTGGTATTAATAATTTCTCCTTTTCTGGCTGGAATATTTAAGATAAACTTGATACATTTCAAATATGAAATTGGGTTGCAGGCGTAGCAGCTTCATGATATGTGCCGGTTGCTAAACATGTCATGCATGTTATCGCATGCATAAAAAAAGAATGGACATAAAGGCTCAAACAAAATATTTAACGTTATCATTGATGAACTCCCTCCTGTCATGTTATGATGATGTGATAATTAAAAAATCATCTATAAATCCAATCCGTCGTTTCAATCCATTGAATTGCTTCTTAGAAGAATGCTTCTTTCGTAACTGTAAAATTCGTAATCCGTGAAACTTCATTTTGTGAACTATCCTCAACTTTTCTTCTGCTACAAAAATAACCTGAAAATATGGATCGACATCCTCGTGGTGCAATAAATCATAAATACAATTTTTATTAATATTTTGAACATTCTACATATTCACTCAAATTTTTATAAATATCATAGCCTAATCGGTTTATATTTTCATATAGGAACCTTCTTCAAACTACTATTTATATCCCTTACAAATCGGCTCCCCACAAAGATGAATAATACGAAGATCAAGCCCCACAATGTAACAAGAGCTCCACTTCCGAAACCTAAGAAATAGAAAAAAATGACTAGGACAAGCATGAATACGGTCACCGTTATCCAAAAGCACGTCAGCCAACGTCCCATGCGAGGATGCTTATGCTGAAAACAAAAGGAATCCACAAGATAATTTTCAAGGTGTTTCTGTTTCTTATTTATTCTTGCAGCTAATCAATGCCTCAATTTCTGATTTGTAAAATATTTTCCATGGAAACTCAAATAAGTATGCTTAAATTATTGAAATTATTTAAATATTAATTTTCTGACATAAAGATTGAGTCCAATATAAAGGGAGGTGGTGGGAGGAGTCAAAATGAATGTTCGATAGAATTGCAGATGAAAATGAAATATTGTTTTAATCTGATATTGATTTTAAACGAAGTTGAAGTTAGAAGCTCACCAATGCAGATTTCATACCATAAATTTTTATAGTAGAAAACGCTCATTAGATTTGGGGTCCACGAACTAGTATAAATAAAACGGTATTTCACTTTTTCCCTTGCAATTTTGTCAAACGTTTGACCCCTCCCACTATCACCCTCCATTTTGAGCGGCTTCTATGTCAACAGCTAGAGATAGCAAAATTAAAATTTCACATCTGAGCTTGCGTATAGAAAATATTTTGAAAATCAACAATTGATAGCGTTCCTTGTTAGTGTATGGCTAACATTGACTTACAACAATGCATATTGCCAATATCATTGCCATTGCCGCGACCCATCGAATGGAATAAGCAATTATTTGCGCCACCCTAAAAATTCACAAAAGATATTTCTTGTAGCTGCGAAAATATAGACCTGGTAATGCATTCCAATGGGATACACAATCACGGAAGGAGTTTAAAACAATTCAAGATTTTTAGGTAGCTCAAGATACCACAAATCGGAATATCCTTCCGTTTTTACGGTCCATATAGAGTAACTGCAACCGACTGTTGCCCAAATCTGGAGAGGTTAATTTTTATTGGAATCAAACTTTTAATTGTGTGTTAGTAGCGCCAAACTATATAAATGTAGTATTTTGGCATGAGCTTACAATGTCCAAAGAACTAGCAATATTTGCCCACCTTCGGTGTCGGTATTGAGAGTCTGACATGTTCCAAATGACTGAAGATTCAGTTCCAACAAATAATAACTGTTAAGATAACGACAGCTTAATTCAAATTAAATGAGGTATTTGTTGTATGTAATTGCTTAAATGTTGAAATAGCCGGCTGTTTTGACTCCAGGAAGTGGGAGTTTACAGCTCAAAATTCATATGATTTTTTTTATTATAGTAAGAGGAAGTGTGTGAATTTATTTATGATTCAAGAAAATGCTGAATGCAAAAGCCACAATTCGATTATCTTTACTACGTGTAAAACACGAGCATTCAATTTCAGGGAGACAAAACCGCAAATGAAGATTTGCCGAAATTACAATCTTTTGTTAGCTGGAAGAACGAAGTAAAGAAAACCTATAATTGAAATGTAGTCAATGCAGATCTTAATCTGAAAATCCATATTTAACAGCGGTTTTAGTCAGGACGTCAAAAAGCAAATGGCAAATGTTGACATACCAATTCTTTGCAAAAATACTTAAGCAAAATTTCTTGAGCCACAAATTGGATAGTAAGCCGCAACCATAACTTCCTTTTTGTGTAGCCGAAGTTAGTCTGCACAATTATAATAGATAATTTCACTTTTTACATTGAAAGGAATGTTTCGAGATAGGATATGGGCTAGGATGCTCTACTGATATTCCTGATGATACTGTTCCAAAAGGGTAATTTGAGAATTGATGATAAAACATGTATTTACATGATTACGGCTTTTAGACAGTTGTAATTATACATATCAGGTGCATATACATTACCAAATTAAACATAATTAAAATAAACCTATTTGTTGACATGCTATGCAATTTGCAGCACAATTTACTAGCTTTGTACAGAAAATCCAAAATTAAAATTAACTGATTTGAAACTCATAAATGCATTGAAAACTATTCAAAAGTTGCATTTAATTCAATATGGTAAATGAACTGAAGCATGCAGTATTTTGCCCCATATCTGGTGCATTTAGTTCTGCCAATAAGGATTGATTTTGCCTTATATGACTACCGAGGAAATATTTGACCCTGATGTTGGACCTAAAAATGTGTTAGGATGATCAGCATGTGGAACTTACAAATTTGATTGAACGATTTCGAATATTACTCATTTTGACTAGTGATTGGTCGTTGATTTTGTAGTACGCAAAATTATTCAATAATGTGAGTTTTTTGTCCGAGCCTTTTTGATAACTAATTCCATTAAAAAAGCCAAAACATGAAGTGGAGCTTGGTTGGTCACATCAGATCGTCACTATGATATGGTTATTTATTGTTGATGGTATTTAATCTATAATACTATAATCGCAGAGCAAAATTTTTCTACATACGATTTAGCTCATACTTTGTGTACACGGGTATTTTGGGGCGCTGATCACGAATCTGCAATAAAACTAGCGTCGCCGCCGACTCATTTGCCAGAAGATAATTTATTTGTAATTTCACTGCCTTCATCAGCACCAAGTCGACTATAAGGTCATTAATTATTTAGACTATGCAGTTAGTTTTTATTGAAATCCAATCTATCTATCTACTTAATGTTTTTAGTAATATGAGTTTGAAAAATAAAAATGGTCATTTATCAAATGCATTTCCGTATCAACTATATAGCTCTGATAATGTTGATATGATGTATGATGGCCAGACTTAAAAGTGTTTGTAGTGTTTTCTTTAATTCTGTAATTTTAAAACATTTATGATGTGGTAAAGATGTATTAATGAGCTCAGAATTTACGGATTAATTGCCACTTTTATAATGCTAACAATGACAAACGCTTATTAATAAAGCCATTTATGATTATTTATCAGGCAATCCCTTATGTTGAACATGAACAACACTATTTATTTGGATTGGGTTAAATTAAAATACTTTACTTGATTTGTTTGCTTGGCTTGACAACAGAGTAAACTTGCCTCAATTTTTTTAATGAACACATAACACTTATTTAGCTAGCATAAAAATTGGCGATTGCAATTCTTGGAACAATTAATTTAAAGTAGATTAAGACTACGAATATCAAAAAAGATTATAATCTCCGACTTTCTCTTATCTAAACACTTATACTTATCATTTTTGAATGATATTATCATTAAATTTTATCAATTAAATTACTTATAGCACAAAAGTATACATTTTCACTACCCTCACCACGCTCCCAATTACAATTTTAATATTCTTTAATCCTCATTCATCAAGATTCATTCATGTAAAAAACATAAAATTCAAATTATCATAGTTTCAAGTTTCAAAATTGCCATCGCTTTCGCAGAAGGATCAATCCTGATCATTACTTGCATCCCAAGTTAACCGGTCCTCGTAGAATGCGATGACGACCTGAGGACACTTCACATTAGCCAGTCGCGCAGGGACGAGATCAGCCTCATCCGCGTCCTTCCACTTCATGAGAAACATGAGCTCCCCGGTGGCGTCAGTAGCTCCGATGATCTTCTCGGGATTAAGTCCCCTGTCAAAGCCAGTCTTTAAATCTACCTTCTTTTTGGGTGCTCCACGGGAGGCACCATCCTGAAAAAAAAACAATAATTTAGGTTAACCACTAATAAACCATTATTACATGGAATTAACCCAAACCAATACAGTAAAACTTACTTTCTCAGTCTTTGATTTTTTTGAAGCAGTCCCTTCTCCACCGCCACTTTCCCTGGCCCTCTTCGTTTCTTTTGCAGAGCCTGGACCTGGCTTTTTCTTTGCAGGAGTTTTGATAGCGCCCTTCTTCTTCTCCTCCAGGTTACTTTCAAACTCCGCGATGAGCTCTGGGCATCCGAGATTATCCACCGGTTCCCAAGTGTTGTCCTCTTCCCCATAGCCTTTCCACTTGAGATAGTACTCGGTCCTCCCATTGACCACGCGCTTTTCTATAATCTTCTCAACTATAAATTCCTCAACATCAGCATCGCTTATGGAGTTTCTGTCAGAGCCACTGTCTCCAGACATTGCACCCGATGTTGGCTTTACCTGGAATGAATAGATGTTAGAAGATATTTTTTAATCAATTGAAGTCTAAAGTAAAAAATTGAAATTGGCTAGCTTGAATTCCGACTAATTTAAGCCAACATAGACTTATGGATACCACCACAGTACACAAAATAAGTTGACTAACCACGTAATTTAACAATGAATGATGAACTCTTTCAAATGATGTTTTTCGATGGAAAACAAATTGTCAACTAGTTTTGTTCACGTCCTCAAACACAACTTATATATCTAATCGAGCTTGGAGTAGAAGTTAAATACATAAAACCATGAAATCCTAAAGACGACAACGTGACGCACACTTTTCTACTTTATTGAAATGATAAACTGGTTGTTGTTTATTAGTTGTCCTATTACTTAATTGTGAGGGTTCTCAACTTATGATAGCTTTAGCTAAGCAAAGCAAATGACAAATGAGAGCTAAAAATCTATATTCCTTCAGGTCCTTCTCCAATCAACAATGCAATGGTAGTATCCTGCCCTGCTTCATAGAACCACATGCACAAAAAGCTCCTTTGCTGCTTTGCTCGTTTTACTATCTTTCCAATGCAATAGTGAATGGGTCATGGGGATTGGAGCGTGACAATTTCGTAGTCACTAAATTGCCGCACCAGGAAAGGTCAAGCAAGGTGAAAATGGGACACTGTGAGACGCGTGGTGTAAGCTGGTTTCTTCCTATTTGATAATAGCCCTGCTTTGTTGGTTACATTTCCAGCAACATGAAAAGTAAATACACTCATGTCATAAATTAATATGGCATTTCTATATGTTGTTGATTCAGCATAACTGGTTTTACTTTCACGAAATATTTAAACCTAGTGCCAAATTTAATATCCATCATATAACAAGTAATTTTAATGTGTAGCTTTACGAAACAGCATTGTTTTTAGATATGACAGGATATATGGCTCCCAGAGGTATGTAAAAAATTAGGAATTTTGGAAAATATCATATCTCTCTTAAATATAATTCAGCCATGAGGAAAAACTCGCTTCCGGGTAGGTAAAGGTAAAAACTATTAGTACGTATTGATTAGTGACTTATTTTACCTAGATTTAAATCTATTTCATTTTGTAAATACGATGATTCCAAAATGCTTCGAGCCAAATATCCAGTGTAATGAGCCCAGGCGATTCTATAATCGAGTCTGACTTAAACTTTTCACATGATTTCGCCCAAATTTGTATTTTAAAGCGCACATCACGAGTGTGAAAAGATAGGAGTGCCTTTGCTCACCCATCAAACCGATTTAAGTTGTAAGAAAAAAACTCTGTTTTCCAATAAAATTCAAAATATAACTTATTTTATAAAACGCGCAGTTTACCGCTATGAAATGTTAAAGGTAAATACATAAAACCAAGTTAGATTTGAAAGATATTGAAAATTGTCGCCATGTATAGCTATTTATTCATCAAAAATTCGCATAATAATACGATTATAGAAATATGCGGGTTAATGATATGTAACTTTCTAATTTAAATGGACATTCTGTGTAGATTCAGGTGATAGGCACCTGTAACCGCTACGCGGTACTATTTTTATAGACCGACATTCTATTTTGCCTACATTTTTACTGAGTGTAGAGGTGGACAAAACTGTTGGAAATATTATGTTTCTTGAAACGATGGAAGGAAATTTAATATTTACAGTTACAATGGAAAATCATCGGTAATAATCCGAATCCGTAATCCCAATTTAAAATTCACAAAATCCGCAATCCATAATCCAAATATAAGTCGGTTGGGATTACACAGCCCTGTTACTAGTAGTATGAGTTTGAAAAATGAAAATGGTCATTTATTTAATTATTATGTATTGCCCTATGAACTATATAGCTCTGACAATGTTGACATGATGGCCAGACTCAAAAGTGTTTGTAGTGTTTTCTTTGATTCTGTAATCTTAAATTAAAACATTTATAAAGTGGTAAAAATGTATAATGAACTCAGAATTGACGGATTAATTGTAACTTATATATGCTAACAATAACAAACGCTTACTAATAAAGTTATTTATATATGATTGATTACTTATCAGATTAAATCCCTTGTATTGAACGACACTATTCACTATTTATGTGGAATGAGTTTAATTAAAATATTTGGTCTGTTTGCCTTGACAACAGAGTAACCTTGTCTCAAATAAATTTTTTAATAAACACATTAGCATTTATTTTGTTAACATAAAATTTGGCGATTACAATTCTTGGTAAATTGACTTTAGTAGATTAAGACGTGTCACTGACGACAAATATCAAAAAGATTATAGTCACTTATCTAAACACATACATATATCTATCATAATTTGGAATGATGTTATTATTAAATTTTATCAATTTTTATAACATAATTGAATGTATACATTTTCACCTCCCTCATAACATACCTCCCAATTATATACACTAGATTTAAAACAATGTAAAGTCAAATTATCATAGTTTCAAAATTGCCATCATATTTTTACGTATAATAATCAATCCTCATTATCAATCAAAGTTATCCGCTCCTCGTAGAACGCGATGACGATCTGAGGACACTTGACATTAGCCTGTCGCGCAGGGACAAGATCAGGCTTATCCGTGTCCTTCCACTTCATGAGAAACATGAGCTCCCCGGTGGTGTCAGTAGCTGCCATGATCTTCTCGGGATTAAGTCCCATGTCAAAGCCATTCTTCTTGGGTATTCCACTGGAGGCACCATACTGGTTGAAAAAATAATGATTTAGTTCAACTACTAGCTAGCCATCCACATCTATACAAGCTTGCGACGGGATACAAAATGGGAAAACCCGACATAACTGACTAAATGATATAACGCACATAACCATGACAAACTTTTCAAGTATAGGTATACTTCAATTAAACTTTCGGAAAATTATGTTTTAAAAACATAAAAGTATCATACTACAATACGTGTCGAGCTTTGGTTAAAAAATGAATGTAGTTGCATTGATAAAGTCATCGTGTTGGTCTGCTTGTTAAATTTTGCTTCAGATTTTATCCTATGTGGTACTAATTTGTTCGATACAAAAATTAATATGTTTAAATATTTTGCATTTTTGATATAAAAATCCATTACAAAAATATCTATCTGTTTATATATTCAAATTTTAGTGCCAACTAATCAACTATTGGGTTCTACACGACCAAAGTTAATTTGGTTCAACCTTGTAGTTAAAAATTTTGTATCGTTCTTTTCTTTTGAATATTATAAATCAATATTTCGTCCAAAAAAATACATAAGTTATTGCACCTTTTGGCTTTTTTCTGCTGTTGTTAATAATCGATTTTGCTGGTTGACGAACTCGATTCCTAACTTTGTCAATTACTTATGCTGACAGAGAGAAAATGCAAAGAATCTCAAAACTTTAGACGATATTGTGTTTACGGACAGACGGACGGACAGACTGCCCAGGCGATCTTAGTAACTTGTGTTTCACCTAACGGTCGCAAGTTAATAAAGTATTACTACAAGGAACTAAACTAAAAAAAACTTACTTTATCAGTTTTTGATTTGTTTGAAGCCCCCCCTTCTCCACCGCCACTTTCCCTGGCCCTCTTGGTTTCTTTTGCAGAGCCTGGACCTGGTTTCTTCTTTGCAGCTCCCTTCTTCTTCTTCTTCTTCTTCTCCAGCTTTCTTTCAAACTCCGCGATGAGCTTTGGGCATCCGAGATTATCTACCGGTTGCCAAGTGTTGTCCTCTTCCGGATAGCCCTGCAACTTGAGATAGTACTCGACCTTTCCATTGACCCCCACTCGCTTGTCCATAATCTTCTCAACTATAAATTCCTCAACATCGCTTCCGGAGCTTGAGTTTCCGTCAGATCCAGAGTCCCCAGACATTGTACCCGATCTTAGATTTACCTGGAATGAATGTAGTTAAATTTTTGATGTTACATACTTTTTTTTAAAAATTGAAATTGGCTAGCTTGAATCCCGACTATTTAAAACAACATAGTAGTATAGTATTCATAGATGCCACAGTAAAAAAAATAAGTTGACTAACCACGTAATTTAACGATGAACTCTGATTTCTATGGAAAACAAATTGTCAACTACCAACTTTGTTTGTTTGCGTCTTCAACCACTACTTTTAATCATCAGATTGGAATCAGAGTGGAATTAAGTGGACCCACACTTTTCTACTTTAATGAAATTATAAACTGGTTGTTGTTGATTAACTGTATTTACTACTAATTGTGTGGCTACTCAACTTATGATAAGCAAAGCAAATGAAAGCTAAAAATGTCTATTCTTCCAGGTCTCTTGAATGGTAGTATCCCAACAACACAACAAGCTTCTTTGCTATCCAAATGCCGACTGGGGAATTGACCGTGAAAATTTCCTAGTCTAGATTGCCGCACCAGGAAAGGTCAAGCGAGGTGCAACTAAGATAAAGCATGGGGCACTGTGAGAAGCGTGGTGTGCGTTGGTTTGTTCCTATTTGATATTAGCCCTCCTGCTTTGTTGGTTACATTTCCAGCAACATAAAAAGTACATTCATAATATGGCATTTCTTTCAGCATAACTTGTTCCACAAAATATTTAAACATAGTGTCAAATTTAATAAGTAATTTTAATGTGTAGCTTTACGAAACGGTAATGTAATTCAAAGGCAATTAGATAATGTCCTTTTAGATGATTATTTTTTTACACCACGAGCTTCATTTATAATTTATCATTTAGCTTGCTAGAAATTGAAATGCTTACAATTGTGAACGCTAGAGATATCTATGGGCTACGTATGTGCTAACCACAATCCACTTTGTAATCTCTTGTTAAAAAGTCCCCGAATCCTTTTACAACTGAAGCCACCACCACCTAACCACTGTGGAGATAGCGACAGATAAACCTGGCATTTGAGTGACATTGTGGCTTCAGGCTTTTTAAAAAGAACAATGAGACCTTTCAAAGAAATCGTAAAAAATGTCATTCCCCTAGCTCTACACTTACTTTTAATTTTTAATTTCCTAACATCGTCTACATTTTCACTGCCATTTACACTGGAAACGGACTGTGTGCTCCGAACAATCACTTCGAACATATCCAGAGAAACAGACGCATTCATAGATGACAACAATTTTAGAGCACTCAATTACCAATTTGGAACCATACTAACCCATATCATCCAAAACGTGTCAATTCTCAACGACAATATAGTCTATGATAACCAAGAGAATAATTCGCTGGCCATCAAATCAAAATATTTTCGATATTTTGGAAAATTCCGGAACCCATGTCAAGTTTTCAAGCTGCTGACGGATGGGTTGGAGGAGACCACAACGGCGATTTATAAGTCTGGATATGGGACATCCGATGAAGCTATATTCACCACCCCGTCAGTCATCATAACCAACTAATTTCCCAGTTTAGCACTGACCTGTTTGACATAAGTGCCGAGCCGTTCCACGCTACTCTCCTGTTTTACGATGAGGGTCAGACAATCGGGTCATTCTGTTACTTTTGTGGAAAGCCATTGGAAAAGCTTCATATTTACACTGGGCATGGATCTAACCACTGGAGCATAAAGCGCTTTTCGGATCGCTTCAATAACCATGGACATGGTGAGCTTGCAACATTGCACCTTCAAAGTGAACCACTTCTGGATAACCAATATATTGACCGTGACCTTTCCAACTCCCGTGACAAACTTCCCCGGGCCATGTATGAAAATTATGTACACGATTCGTGTAACACGAAGGCGTGGTCTTTGCCCTGCTCCAGAAAGATCTGAACGTGACAATGACGAAAAAGAGGGATTTGCTGGGTCAAGATCAAACTCGAACTAAATGGCTGCTTAATATTGCGATGTATGAAGGGGCGTCATTTGTAGTTAAAAATGAGTTTGCCAATACCAGAGGCTCTTTTACAGTTGTTGGGGAAGCCCGAGTTTTACTACTGTCCTTCAAGGAAAAGTCATCCATGTCAACCGTGGACTTTTCTCTGGAATGTATCCATTATCCATGCATCTATGCATGCATGCAAGGTTGCATGTTATCAATATGCCTGGGCTTTGCTTTGATCCACCAAAATATTTCCTTGGGACTGGACCTATTACACCCGATGTTAGGTCATTCGCTCCACTGCAGTCATCCACGGAGAAAGTGGATCTTCTTTATACTGTGGATTGCCCTACTGTCATTTGCTTACGAGTCATACATGGAAACTCAAAGGATTAAATTACTTGAGTATTTCACCCTCATGCAGATGGTAACCGAAGAAAAGCACAAAGTAGTGATTCTAGGTGTGAAATTGAATAGGATGCTAGCAGGGACAGTGTTTGGGGCATTTTCTAAAAAAATTAGATCCCGTCTACATGATCTGTGTAGTGGGGATCCACTTGATACTCTCTACTATGGGAGAGAGGTTAATGCTTTCCAGATCGATTAATATGCACCAGAAATGGTAAAAGAAAAACTTATCCTGTTCCTACCGATCACGTCGAACTTGGTTGAGTTGTTGGGAAGGAGGGTGAATACTTTAGGGGACTCTTACGTCTGCAAATCGTGGGACTTGATGGAGGAGATAAAATTCCCTGTATTTATCCCGAGGGATATCCGAATTTGGTCATATTTGTCTAAGCGGGCCTCCATTCTCAACTTGAGGTGGAATGAGATGGGCATTTATCACCTGGGATTCACCAGGGGGCCTGGGGATCTTCCAAAAGATTGTCAGGGCTTTTACGTAAAGGCAACTATGCAGTAATGGTACCAAAGCCGTTGGACATTACGTCTGCAATCGGAATCTCGGCCTTGTATCTTTATGGAACTTTAGCAGTTTTCTTATTTGTCTGGCTCTTGTTTTGCAGTGGATGAGAAACAGAATCGGAATGAATACAAATTGGAGCAGGCAGAGGATTGCCAAACTGTGGCCATCATTGAAAGTAAAGATATGGGTGAAGTGGCAGCTCCTGAAATGGAAACGTTTTGGAAAAGTGTTTCCACAACATAAGGATAACTGTTTTCAACAGTAATATTACGGGACTGGGTGAATTACGTATGTATTTGTAAAATGTTTGTTCTTTTAAAGTAAAATCCTGAATGCCCCCGTAAATTTTATCTGCTTCATTATTTTTATTCAGTTGGCCAGCAACAAGAAAATGATCCTGGTCAGGAAACCTTTCAAATGTTCACTGTTCGTTCACTGTGCTTTTCCAGCTTCCCTAATTTGAAGGAGTCGAGGCTTCACGTAAGGTGCTGAATTACCCATTTTGGGATTGTGGAAATTTTTCAGTTTCTTCGGTTTTACTTAATGTTTTTTTTAATTGCAAGACGCGGAGTGTCCGTCCACTAGCCCGTGAAGGATCAAGGACAAATTGGCAATAGGAATGTTGTCCCTCCCATCTGCTTTCATTGCATACCAACACCACAACTGTAGCCAAACTGTAAACAATTCCTTTAATTTTATCAAACAATCTATTTTAATCTTAATCTGTTATATTTTAATCTAACTAATAAAGCTACTTAATGTTATATAAGTACAACTTAAATAGCATAAAGTTGAAAAAAAAAATAATTTAATTTACCTATCATTATTTCCAGTGCAAAATATAAAAAAAATGAGAATCAGTCCAGTCTTGATGGAATTTGAATTCGATGTACATTTTTATTATTGATCATTAATCATTATCAGTGGTTTACGCCAAGGCGTGAACTCGTCCAGGAATTCATTACATCTTGTGAATTTAATTACTATATCTATTAAATAAATTAAAAAAATACCAGAATTCCATGAAATCATACATGAGCGTCCTCGCTCTTTCCTTTGTTCATAAAATCTGTTCTGGACTGACTAGAGGCATACTCCAGCTTAGGATAAAGGCACGTTGCCAAACCAAGCATGATCATGAGCCGGGTTTGTTTTCCTCCAGCAGAACAGAACAGAGCTGAACCCTGCTCAATGCACTTCTCCTCGCATGCTTCCCTACCACATGCACCGCTTTCAATGTGCTTTTGACCTTTAGAGCTTCATCATAATTAAAATCTATCAAACTTAAATTGAACTGAGCTATATATTATATTTAAATAATCTAATTAGTACATTTAGTTGTAGTTTTGATGATTAAATGGGTTGACTAGGTATAACAGGCTCAGATGAAGCGAGAAAAATGTGCAAAGTAAAATGTGCCGTGAAGGATTAATTGGAGATTTATAAATTGACAATCGATGAAGAAGAAGAAACAGGCAACTGTGTTAGTGCAAGATGAATACAAATGTAAAGGAG
>JAQGAH010001402.1:0-14668 GCA_034696885.1 Lepidocyrtus paradoxus
CACAGACAGACGGACGGACAGACTGCCCAGACGATCTTAGTAACTTGCGTTTCACCTAACGGTCGCAAGTTAATAAGGGAAAAGCTCTTTAAAAATAATACTTATTGACAAGTCCCTTGGAGCCATATCATACACATTTCTACAAAGTCATTTCTAACTTTTGAAAGCTTTTGATTAAAGAGACAGTACATGAATAAGGGGGAAGATGAGTCAAATCGAAAAGCCCTTTTATCCTTCAAATATGAATTTTACTATAATGCTCACACTTTTATATTCTATCGTTATAGTCATATAGTCAGTCACCAGTGTCAAATTTCATAGTGGCTAGTGGCCCGAAGCGAAGCGTAAAAATGTTACATGGGTGCATCTAGTCTCTACTACTGGTCTCCGTCGTCAGCTTTTCGTCTAAAGGAAAAATGAAAGGGCTCACATTTTGGCCATCCTCTTCATTAAATCAGGCGTCATCTCACGACTCCTCTTTCGTCATCACGATACTTTTGTTAAAACATGATGAACAACAGGCCAATAAAGTTCACTAGATAAGGATTTCAGGAAAAGGAAAGGGAACCCTATTTCATAGCTAAAGGTCAATGAAAGTGAAATGACGGCATTGTCTAAAAGTTGCCCGTGACCTTTTATGCATGACTGATTGTCGTCCTATTGAAACTTGAACGTTTGCTCCGTGTAAACAATAAGAATGACGATTAATTATAAAAAATGTCAGTCCAATGGATCATGTTTGATGAGTCCAACGGGCCATTTGAACTGTAAATAGATAGTTTAAGTTTAAATAATTAAATATATAACATCTATCTGTAAATTAATTTATTGGTGGTGGTGGTAATAATGGTATCCCGGCCCGAGGCACTCTGAAACAAGCAAAAAATGTCATTCCAATTACTGATGTAATAGCTTCCTTAAGTACTATTTTTGCAGACACGCAATAAAAACTTACCAGTTCTGTTTCTTTGTTTTCGGCATAAACTCCTCCAAGCTCTTCATTACCCGATCGAAAACGTGCTCATCCATCAAAGTCTCTGCAACTTTCTGCCACGCTGGGCTTTTCAAATAGCCTACGATTCCGGATTCAACCGTCGACGATAAGGATCTCTTTGACCAACCCCATCCTCCAAGTCCTCCAAGGAGTCGACCAGCATTAAACGCCAACAACATGAGTGGCAAGATGATGATAAGTGGGATTAGCAAAATATAAAGTCCAGATTCACGAATGAAATTAATGATCCTCCTTGGAATCCCAATAATGCTTCTGAAGAAGTCAGCAGGATTAAACTTTTTGATGTTGGCACTATCCAATTCGAAATTGATTTGCGGGCCCCATCCATTGTTTCCTTGATCTGTTTGTTTTTGAGCTTGGTCGTTTCCGCTTGACCACCCGGCATTGTTAGATTGCTGGGTTTGAGCTTGCTGTGCCCCCCAGCCACCGGACTGCGCCTGCTGGGGTTGAGCTTGCTGTCCTCCCCAACCCCCCGATTGTACTTGTGGTTGACTCCATCCACCTCCTCCTCCACTTTGACCCCCATTGTTATAGTTTCCTCCGGGCGGTCCATATCCTCCAGCTGGCGGAGAATATTGTTGTTGTTGCTGCTGCTGCTGCTGTTGATTCCCCCAACCGCCTCCCCCTGAATTTCTTACTGGGGGTTCAGAAAACACCACATTTACATTTATACAAGCGAGCACTAAAACAAGTGACGCACTATATGAAACTGATAACTTCATTATGTCAGAGTCAGATAATGGGATGATTCCCGGATGTTTTCACTTTTGAAGAATATATTTCACCGGAAGTTTCCGTCACTCATGAATCTTTCTCAAAATCAATTGTTATGCTATCGCCCTGTTGCTTAACCTTCAGATCTCAGCTTAGGAATGACAATAATGCAGGGTGCAATTTAACATTTTGTTCCGTTTCATTCATAAAGCTATGTAACAGGGGATATCATGAATTCTACCATCCTTTGTTGTTATCGTACACGTACGGAAAACAAAATTTCTTTTTTTATGAAAATTTTGTTAACCACTATCGCCTTGTATGAAACGGCATCATATGTGTATAAGTAATCGTAGCCTTGCTCCTTGACTTTTGACATTTATGATGATGGGGAGAGGAAAGGAGAGAACAAAGTTAAGCCATATAACTTTATAAACAATATCAATATAGCCATAGTGCAATATTACCGTTAACTTTGGTTTGCAATGCTGCAGTTTCTTATAGGATTATTAAACAACGATCCTTTACGATAGGACAGGTTTTTTACATTTTTAGTACTTGCTTGCTCACTTTTGGCGAAAATGTTTTCGATGATGCTATTCACAATGATGATGATGATACATCTGAGGCATTTTATAAGCCAACAAACATTTTTACCCAAAAATACCTACCACTTCCTTCCTTTTTATCAAGTGCCATCAAAATACTCTTCATAATGATTTGATTGAGCCACAGAAATGTGCAATTGCAGGCTCTATAGGTATTTAATTTCTATGCAAAAGTTGTTGCATGCGAGATGCGATACGAGCGAGGACCAAAAAGCCTTTTCCTTGGCTGATTAGGTATGATTATGATGATGATTAGGCAGATACACATAACTTTGTGTAGGACGATACGCACGCCAGCAATCAGCAAGACAAGAGAAGAAATCACAGAGTAGGAGGATGAGAGAGGAAAAGTCGTTGCCAAAAACAAATGAAAGAAAAGTGCATCTTCATTTTTTAATGAAATTTTATGAAGTGTCTTCTTCTTTTAAAGGATGAAGATGGGTAATCATCACAAAATAGGAATTTACTATCCCCACCAGGATGTTGCATTACATATTACTTATCATATCATATCAAGCGTGTTTGTGTACATCACCCAGGATGATGATAAGATCTCATATAGGACTTCATAGTGAACTAATCGCCTTATTACTCCTATTGTGGAGGAAAATTTTCATAAAGCATAATGAAATGAAAGCATCATCCAATCATCGTTAGAAAAAAACGCAACTTAAAATTTTCCTGCCTTTGTTTAAAAATATGATCATAACAAGTACCTAAATTCCTAATCAGTAATCATCTTATCTTGTGTAGCACAGCACTATGCAGTGGTCAGTCAAGTTTCATTATCTATTTGTCATTTCTATGCAAAATTGTGAAAAACAATAACAGTTAAATTGCCCAGCGTTAGAGTGACATATTGACTGACTGAAGGTAAGCGAGGGTCAAGTTGGGGAGATTGACTTGGACTGGCGTTGTCTATGCTGATAGTGTTGTATACGTAACTCTGCCAAAGTTGATTGACTTGTTGAGGATGACATTAGACGTAAGCTTACACTTCCTGTCCGGATGAATTGAGGATTTTTTTTTGAAGTTTGATAATTTAAAATGTAATTTAATTGATGATATTGACGAACCATAAACTTTTAAGATTTTTTATTGTAAACTTTGCATAATTAGATTTAGATAAGTATGAATGGATAATATTTAATTCATAAGGAATTTGAAATGTGAAGCAAAAAAATGCTTGTAACGATTGCATTAGGCATACTAAGTTGAGTCCGTATGATGCAAATTCCAAAAAAGGTAATGTGTCAATACTCAATATTGAGTACGTTTTATAATCAAGGAGTTTTATAATGCAAAGGGTCAGCAATCAAGACCCCTTATGTTGCAGCTATAAAGTTACGTGATTGGATGACTTTTTCAAGTGGTTCTCCATTATTGATGGAAAGCGGAATTGTGACATGCACAAAAATCCAAAATATGCTTTGTACATTGATGACATAAAATGATTTTGTATAACTGACTCTAACTGCCACGAAACTTGACTACAATCAGCAATATCTTTGCAAGAGAAAGTATCTGTCTGGTGTATTTCTACCTATGCAAATATTAAAACGGGTAGTGGAAGGATAAGATTCCTGATATTTACATCTAAAGTTGCCTATATGCTTATTATAAATAGTCACTATTTATAGTTGATTTTGACTTGTAAAGAAAGTTTTTATCTGCAGTATAGTGTACCTATCTGAAATTTTGATGTTGTACTGTCACGAATTGACAAGTGTTACCTATTGTGAAGCATGTACTAAATCGTGCTCTTAGTCACCTTATCGAATATGCATTATTTTGTTGGGCAGTAAAATTATAAAAATCATGTTGATAAGGTGTGTTTGGGTACATTACAAAAGGTTCACATCGATGATGACACTAACCTAAACAACACTTTGTACTTGAGTAACTGCTGTCTTGGATCGGAAAAAATAAACTTGACCGTTCTTGAGGATCAGCTACACTATACTGAGGGTTGCTCTCAGTAACAGGTTGAAATCCAAACATGAAAGGGGATTTTTTACAGGGAAATTTAGGGAATTTTAGGTTATTTGTTCTCAGATTTTGAACATCCCGAAAAGGGGCATTGTGAAGAACGGAATGATGCCGTTTTTATATGGAAATCGTACCTCGTTTACTTGTAAGACCAAAGTGGGGAAGTTTTTGATATATTGCTACAGGTATAAAAAATAAAAACCATACAAAAACTACATCATTTCACTCCTCAAAATATCCGTTTTGGGGACGTTCAAAATCTGGGAACTAATTACCGAAAATTCCCTTTTAAAAATCCCCTTTCATGTATAGAAATAGAAATCAGGCCGATAATCAAGGGCGAGGACTGTAATTTTCCGAAAAGTAATCCGCTCATGTAAGCAACTCCACTCCTACGATGTCTCCGTCACTTGCATTTCCGAATATTTAATGGCTAATATGTAAATTAAACTTATTGATGTTTGATCTACGATGCATTTGTTTAAATGATTTAATAATAACGGAAGTAAGTTGACCGCATCCACATGACTCAAGTAAGCAGTGTAGCCTAGCCTCAACCTTCATCTGTGCTTGCCTGTCATTGCTATTCAATTTGTAGGGAATTGGTGTGATTGTTCATTGAGATGTTTATGAAGTGAAGTCTTGCAGATTAGAATGCAGACGTGATGAACTTCTTCTTATAACATGAAAATTGAACATCGAGCCGGCTGCTTTGATTGCAAATCACTCTAATCGTATCAACGATACTTATTTACCTTTATTTACATGAGGACCACCAACTAGTGCGGTGGTTTGAAAGATGAGGACCTCTGAACGAGTGCAATTTCAAAAACTTTTTTTTAAATTAAAATATCGGGTCATTGCCATTTTTACCCTATTATTACGGTTAAGACGTTTAGATTCCTTGTGTCATAAACAAGTGGGAAAATGACTGATCGAAAAAATAGGATATAAGAGAAAGGGACAGTTTGTAAAACCATAAATATTAGTGCATTAGGTGACATTTATTGAAATATGGAAGTTACAATAAAAATATCGCTATATCCTTGATGCAATTTATGCATTTGTTTCGCTACTTTAACTCGTATTTGTCATCGTACCAATCCTTTCAACGTAATCGCCTAAACTAGATTCGATTCATATCCAATATGTATCTACTAAAAGGTCTGCAGGAATAAATAAAAATCGATTATTTATAACAACCATGATCTGTGAATATCCAATTCCGTTTTTTAGTTTAAACTACTATATTCATTTGATGATTATTGTTATTTAAATATCCCTTTGATATCATTAAGACACTCTTATTGACTCTCAGTCAGAGTCGATTATGAAAAAACTCACGTCTTGGTTTAGGCTTGTGGTTATGGTCTGGTCTACATAGGTATTAGATAACCTTTCAACTATCAAATGAAATACGTATATGTATACACATTACGAAATATGTATACACATTTGGTCATAAATTTTATACTATATCTTTCTATAGAGCTTTTAGGTCTTGTTTGGTCTGTATCATACATCCGTTGAATCATTGGCTCCTCCAACTTCCCAAAATGTTGAAGAGGTCCAAATCCAAAGCATTGGCATTGTAGACCATTATCATCGGTAAAGGTAAATTATTCAATAGCATTCCCTTTTTAAGACAATTTGTAAATATTTCTCCCCTTTGACCCAAGTCATACTTGCAAAGAGACGGAAATAGCTAAATAGCCACTTTCATAAATGATTACTTTGATATTCAAAACCCCAAAATGATAAATTGGTAGATGCAATACCGCCAAGCTTACCGACCTTTAAGAACCGTGCATTAAAAGTTTCAGGGTTGGCCTATCCAATCAAGCTGGTAACATGTTTGACACTTTGAAATACAAGACACCCCTATCACTTTTTTGTCTCTATCCATGATACCTACCTTCCAAAATAGTCGTATTTTTAAAGGTCTATAGTTATGAACGACTATGACTCATGGTCATAGTTATGGCAAGTGGGTAGGTAATAGACTTCGAATGATGAATGATGTAGTGTGCAATATAGTTATGATATAAAAATTTACATAACTTTCACTAATAATACACCAGCTTAATTTTTTAGATTCTCAAAAAACTACATCCACACATCCGTCTTGCATAAATCATCTTACCTCATGCAAACTTTACTGCATGGTTACATGCACATAGGAGGCTTTTCATTTTTGCAGGAAAAATTTGTCTTTTGCACAAACCCATTATTTTTTAACTTTCCTTTTTATCGACAATAATAAAGGATAATTAGTAGAGACAGAGATAAACATTGCATCACAATTTTCATGTTATAATCATCATATAACTATTAATATTTTACTCAAATTCGGCATATGCATTACCGACAAACTAATTGAATTTTATGCACCTACTCTCTAGTTAATTCGCAATCAGTCTCTTATATGTAAATATACATGCGCTAACCACAGGTAACTATTAACTTTTTATCGTAAATGTCTTCATACCTGAATCAAATCACTTCGCTCATCGTAATTTATGGGGATGTAAATGCCAGTTGTTTACAGACCATCTTTTAATTTTGTATTATATGAAAAACAATCGAATTTTCACCTTAATCTTGAATAATATGTAAGTAGCTTTACATATGTATCGCACATCAATGCTTTTTATTCTGAAGGTTGACCAAAGAAAATTGTCACTGATGATGATTGAAATAACCTCCAATTATTTCAAAATCATTGTGACATCAAAGAGGAAGATTCAAATTACTGATTTACTTCTTCATGACACGTATTTTGCATTTTGTACATTTGTAATTTGACTAGTATTAGCTACTTAATTAGAAACTTTGTAAGATAGTGATGCGATGGGTTGATGTAGTGCTGGAAAAATTCAACGTGTAAGCACTAAGCACATACAAAACCATACACAACTGGTTCGCAATTTAGGATTTTTGGCATCTTTACGCATCTTAATTTCATATTCAGCAGGTGGACGTAATGGTAGTTGTGACTGCACTCGACTGGCCTGCCGACCCAGTGGGATTAGTTAGTAAAATTTAAATAGTAAGTGTACTCGTGTTTACTAAGTAATGAGATGCGTCTGCGTGTGCTCGCTCATCTTCACGGAAAACTTATTAAAGCATAGGGATTGCTTTCGAATATTTTAAAAACCTGTCCTTCATCTTCATCCCCTGAAAGTTTTTTTGGTGGATTTTCACAAAAACTTAATATTCTTAATTTTGTAAAAATTATTACAAATAGCTTACATACAAGTGTTTTATAGACAGAGTAAAGTGTAGTATTATAAAAATGATTTTAAAGATAAGTATTTTCCATATTAGTAGGCACGCATATAACATGCATTATGATAAAGAAGACAAGTCAGTTAGTCTTCAGATAGACCACTGGGAAAAGTTGTCAAAGGCAAAGGCTATTATTAATGACTTCATCTTTATATACCTCTTACAAAAGGCGCTCGCTCATTTTATAAAACTTGTTGAGTTTCGATGAAAATTACTCATGCTTAAATTTCATTATTTGCTTTGTGAGATTTAATAATCATAGCTCATGAATTCATGATGTTCTATAGTTTTGGTAAAGTGAGAAGAAAAATTGACCGTTTATTTTGGAAATATCGTTACAGCGCTGAATAAATAACATTTTTTTTAAATATTCATACACATTTACAAGTATTCATTTGAGAAGGTGAAGAACCTGACCTTTACATAGAGAAATTTTTAATGTAATTGTCCTTTAAACCAATAATTTTGCTTTGAGTATGAGTGAGCTTATGTAGCAATGCATTGCTTATCGACAGATTTACCTATTTTGGTGTCACAATATCACTTGCTTCTGAGCAAAAGCTCCAACTAACCAGTCCCAGCGTTTCGATTAATGTATTGCAGCATTCCTTCGTAAACTGTGGAGAAAATAAAAACATGGAATACCAAAATTCCATTATATTTTAGTATTAGCATTTCAGCAAGATCGTGAGGTACTGCAGGTGTTCCGGTTCAACTATGACGGCAAATTTATTTGGGTACATAGTAAATTTGCCCATATTCTTCTAATTTTTAGTTTTAATCTGTAAATCTTCCTGAAAATGAAATGGATTATGAGCATGAATTATTTTGGTACTCTTACCAGGCACTCTGGCAGGGAAACCTTCCTTAAGGACTTCATCTGAGCTAGTGCAAAGTATCCGGTTAAATCCGACGGAAGATAGGACTCTTCCGATAGTAAAATGGAAGGACTTGTCTCATCCCGGTGGGAGTCACTGTCATTATCATTGCCATTTTGATCCTGACTATTGAAATCCCTATTGTCACTTTGGCTTTCTTCCCCATTCCCAACTTGGTTTCGGCTCATTAGAAATGCATTGTATTCCAGGTGTATCGTTTTTAAATCTGCAATTGGCAAAATTATTAGAAAGACAGCAATAACATGAAGAGTTAAACGGAGCTTTATGAAAATGACTAACTTTTAAAATTTCTCAACGAGACCTCCTCAAAGAACATGGAGCAATCCTGCATATCCTCCAAGAATGCATCCGTCATGTTCATCAAGTCCGCCCCATCCTTTAATTTCTGGAGTAGGTCTGTCTTTGCAATGACCTTTAGTAACCTCTGTACTATTCTACACCTTTCTGCAGACATCCCGGTCATAATGGAATCGATGTTTGTTATAGCATCACTAAAATAAAGTTCCAAATCCTCCAGCAGTTCCCAGCATTGCAGAAGCTGTTTCAAATCCTCTCCACTAATGATACTCAAAGTTAGACTTTTCAAACATGGAAAATGTTCCGCTAGTCCGGTAATGGACCCAGTCACAATTAGCCCCGGTCTGAAATGCAATGTCGTTAAACTTTCGGAGATTCTATTGCCACAGAATTGCATATCAAATGAAAAAACTTGGCAACATGTGCCAAACAACTTGAGGGTCTTCAAGTTGGGAAACCTGGCATTGCATCTTAAAGGCATTATTTGCCGACCAGACAGCTCGCAGTCCAACTTCTTCAATCCTAACATTCTTGGGAATGTAAACTTTCCAAATTTCGAAGAGCCCAGGAATCTCCGACAGTAAAATTCTTCCATGTTCACCGACTGGGTTCGAAGGAATGTTTCAAATAACGAGGTGGGCACGTCATGAGCCAAAGCTTCAATCCTGAAACTACGCAGCCGAAGTCTGTTTCGTCGCTGGAGTGCCAACTCGTACAAAATTTCTAGCTGATTTAGTCTTAAATAAGCAATATGAAGTTTGGTTAGGAATGAGTATCTTCCAGTGGACGCAATCGCGATTAGAATGTTCTCCACACTTTTGCAGTTCTCCAGACCGATGGAGACCCATATGGTGCGAAGTCTTATTGCTTTCTCAAACAAATTTTCAAGGAATGTATCGGGATAGAGGAGCTCCTTTGAAGCCCACTCTTTAAAATGTATCAACTCCAGAGAAGGAATCACTTCCTGGAACACGGATTTTTCCATTCCAGGATATGGAAATAAGACGAGTTTCCTGAGGAATGGGATTTTACTGGAAAGTAGGTTGGGATAAAAATCTCCGCCAAATGTTGATGGCAATTTTGATTTCCCTTTGCGGTTCACACGGATGTCTACGGCTTTGATGTGGTTTCCGCAAACTTGGAAAAAATTCGAGCCTATTTCAGAACCGAATGGGAAATCAATTAGTTTGAATTCAGTGAAGGGTGAATCTCCAAAAAGTTCTAGGCTGTTGGAGAAAGTGTTTGTGAAGGAAGCTATGCGCTCGTTCACATCCTTCATGGTTTGGATGCAACTTGTCCCTGGGATGAGACAAGACTTCTGAAATAGCAAATGTGACATAATCTTTAATTGCTCATAAATAAATTGTAATCACCTACTTCCCGTGAATGAATAAGTAAATATTTTTCTAAAACATACTTCGCCATTGAAATTAGGATATTGGCATGCTGCAAGCAAATTTAATTCTTCCTCTTCCTCTGGACGCACTGGCCTGAACACAACTCTGCAACATCTCTTCAATCTAGGCGTGATTGCTCGATTCCAACTTGAATGGACTAACCGAAATGTTTTCAGATCTTCCAATCCAAAATATAGCATAAGCTGATAAAGAACCTTGAAAATGGAAATAATTTTATAGAATTCAAATACAATTAATCCAAATCATTTTATGTCTTGATGAAATCAGTTACGACGCAATTCTATTTCTTACTTACCGTGTCAATTAAAAGCGGATTTGTTTGTAGGCAGAAGTAATAATGACATTGCTGGTCATTGTTGTGATCAGCTTCAGTATTGTCAGTGTCCGGACTTTTGCCACTTTCTATATTTTGAGAAGACTTCATCATTTTGATTGTTTGGTATCTATGATTAAAGACATTTTCGGAACTTTTAAGTCACCTTTTATGCAACTTTGTGACTTTTAGCGAGACTGAAAAGTGCAATGCGGATTTTTACTCTTTGCAATATACTTTATGTATAGGGAATTAGGTGCATTGAACAGGCTATAGGTTTTACTTACGACCAAGTACGCAGAAAGTCAGCTTTATTTGGTGTCTGTCTTTCCGGAAGACTTGTTTGGTTTATTACCCGGGTAGATTCCCCCTTTCTCTATGAGCTTTCTCTGGCATTCTGTTGCATTGATTCATATAAGCGATAATTTTTCCCATATACCCGGCTCCTCTTTTTCAGTCACCTTTGTCGAAATAATGGAAAATATGATGCCAGAGAGTCACCATTTGGCTCTACAAATCCTTCTTCTTCTTCCCGTATTGTATTATATGCAGCCATGCTCATGGTCTCCAATATCACCAGCTTGGGATTTGTATGCATAATTGGATTAAATTCAATCTTTATGAGGAGTGCGTTTGAACATATTCATATTGTGAGTGTCAAATTTAGAGACAATTTAGTTCACTAACTCCTTGACATGATGATGTCGATATTGTGAAGAAATCGTTCTATGAGCGTTAATGAAAACTGACTACCCTAAACTCACCGCTATGATAAATTCGCTTGGTTGTAAAAGGGCGTATGCGGAGTGATTCAATAATGGCTGAAATTAAATTATGCTTAATTAACGTTTAACCTATTTTGATTGACTAGACGTTTATTTGATTAAATGGTATGCCATAGCATCCAAAGTCCTAACCAGGATGTTTTGATGGACGAATGGTTACTTCCTTACTGCTCAGCGATGATATTTCGTCGTCGTTGGTCAACGCTCAATATTAATCCCCAGAAGATTGTCTTTTCAAGAGCGTGATTTACGGAATATTAAGAAATAAAAAATGGCAAAATATCAAAACATTCTCCTATTTCTATTTGGAGTTTGCTTCTGTGTGGCAACAAGTTCAGGTACTGTTGCTGATGGGTATCCTCTGAATGTTGTTTTATTTAATCAAGAGGAACCCCACGAACAAAGAAGACCTTGTGACAACATGAACTCCTGTGAAATATTGGATAGCATGGAGGGAAAATATATTAGTCTGGAAAGAAGAACTAGATCTTTGGAGCAGCCTGGTTTGATTTTAAAAGAACTTTTCTAAACTAATCAGTTGTGTAGGAAGGCGTCATTTATTAATAATTAAATAATATATTTCTCTCCATGTACCTATGTGTAGTTTGGAAATTATCAGCCGACAACTTTCGATGGTCTGCTTGTGCGGAAGGACCTTGTCGATGCTATCCTGAGTCCTTCAGCGTTAATTGTTGGAGGCTCACACTTGAAGTTATTCCGCAGCAGCAAACTATTCCTATTGATACCGCAGTTTTGTAAGAGGCAGAAATGATCGATATCTTTATGTTTTGGTCATGTGGTTGGTTCTTGGGTTTCCCTTAAAAGCCTTAACCACTATATTTTTTTTAAATGAATTCGTCATACTTAAATTCTATGCAACATAAATGAAAAGCCAGTATTCACTGTAATGTATTACTATAGTATGTATGTAGGTAGTTTTTATTGAAAGTATCCAAATCAATAATACAGATAATTTGGTTAGGCAGTTCATTTTAATGATTTTATTTTATTTCAGAGACATGGGAGGCAACACGATTACAGCCTTGCACAAGCATACCTTTCGGGGCTTAATAAGACTCATTCAATTGTAAGCACTTTACAATATGCCAAGAAGGTTCAGGTTCAGGTTACGTTTGTGATTGCCATGTATTGTTTTCCTAAAATTTCATCTAGAGAAATCTCGGACAATCATATTGACTACCTCCCGGACACAATATTTGAAAATTTGGAAAGCCTCAAATATTTAGTTATGAATAGGAATCACCTCGATGCAATCAACCCAGCAATTTTTCGAGATTTGAAGAATTTGGAGACATTGTATGAAGGAAAATAAATTCTGTAGTACTTTAAAAAAATAAAGCTTTCCTGCATTGTCAATAATAATAGTTATTATTGTCGTTAATTATGACTTATTTGCAGAGATATTTCAGAGAACCGCCTAACAAGATTCCCAGCAAAAATGTGGGATAGCATGACTTCATTAAGAAATCTTCAACTTGCCAGAAACAAGTTGGTCGAGTGGGTCAATTTTAATGGACTGATTAACTTGGAAGATTTGGATCTTACGGGAAACTCTATCGAAAGCTTAGGAACTTTTAGAAACCTTCGAAAGCTAAAGCGCTTGAAATTATCGGAAAATTCTTTAAAGCAGATTTCCGAAATTACTTTGCTGGGCTTGAGAAACGTGCAATCGCTTTCCCTACAACAAAATAAGATCATGGAGCTTCCACCAAATGCCTTTGCGGATTTGGGGGAAGTGACAGAGATTGACTTGTCGGATAATCTGATTAAAGAGGTAATGATACCCAAACAATAAAGATAATTTTCCAATAATGCATAATTTAGACTTCCGATATTATTAAGCTTATCCCTTCCCACAAATATCTTTTTCAAATCTTTTTATATTGATGACATTCAGATACAAGCAGAAAATTTTGTCGGGTTGGAGTCCCTCAAAAAACTTGATCTTGCGAGGAATGAGCTCACAGCGATTAGAAATGGGACATTTGAAGGGTTAGCCGGATTAGACAGACTCTCCCTTCATGGGAATATTTTGGAAGCTTTAGAACCGGATGCATTCAAAGGACTGGGAAATCTGACATGGCTTCTTCTGGGCAATAATATTCTGTCAGAGTTTAGTGCTGAAGTGTTCCATCCTGTGCCTAACTTAACAAGATTGTATGTTGAAAACCTATTTCGATACGATCATTCACCCAAAAAGCTCTCCATTTTCAATCAAAAATTTCATTTTCCTAGAGAACTGGACAGTAATGACATGCTATATATTGCCGATGAAACGTTTGAAGTTTTCAACAATTTGCAGTCCATCAAGCTTGGAAAAAATTCGTGGCATTGTGACTGCAACATATTGTATTTGTCAAAGTAAAATTGAAATTTGTTTTGCCTATTGTATTCAGACAAAGTGAAAGGTTAAAAATTTTAAAGCGATTATTTCTCTCCTGTTGATTGTGTCCCATAGTTGGATACGAGATCATAGTCCAATCGTTCTAGATTACCAGCCAAAATGTCGTGGTCCTACATCCGTTGGTGGGAGACCGTTGCACGAGATGACGTTTTCTGATGTTTGTGATGGATCATGGCTCAGTATGCAGAGGATCCCATCACGTGTTCATTGACAAAATACAACAATTATTACAATAAAGGAAGAAATAGTTTGATTGTTAATCAAGTCAAATGAATTCATGTAGAGTAATTTCGTGCATAATACTAACATAAAGCAGTTGAAAGTTCAAAACAGCTTATTATATTTCTATGCAAGAGAATTTCACTGTAATAATCTGACATTTCGTGATAAATATAATTGTAATTTTATAAAATATCAGCTTATCGTATCGTGTGAGTTGTTACTCTGAAATCAATAAAATACGCAATTCGTTCAAGTAACGTAAAACGATAATTGGTAGAAATGAATGTGGGAATATCGTCATCATCATCCTTGATATCGTCATTCTTACCTTTAAATCTGTGTTTTCATGAGCCTTAAAAAATTGGACTCTCGAAAACAAATGAACTATGGTTAAGAAAATTCTCGTTGTTCTCCCCGTCTTGATAGGAGCAGCATTCTTATTGGAAAAGGTAATTTATAGTACCTAATTTCTCACTTTGTACTAATGAGGGATTTGTCATTATCATATACTTTTTAAATTTTTGCAGACAAGAGCAAAGACAGTTGAGCTTGGCCAACTTAGATGCACAGAAAATGGCGTCTATCCAGATGAAAAGGTTTCTGTTTTGATCACCGGTTGATTTTAATTTAAAAGGGATTTAAGGGAAGGGATAAAATTAAATATCAAGTTTATAATCTGGGGAATGTAATTTATA
>JAQGAH010001403.1:0-14668 GCA_034696885.1 Lepidocyrtus paradoxus
AAGATCGTCACATCAATTCCCTCAGACATATAAAAAATGATGATGATGTGACATGAAGGGAAAAGAAACAGAAGGTAAACAGTGAGAGAGCAAGAATTGAAGAAATAATATTAAGCCAAAGTATCGGGAAGAGAGAGAAATGACAAGAAAGACGTTGAGAATCGCGTCTCTCCTGGGCGACCAGTCAACCAGCCATTCATGCGTCCACAAAAGAGCTCTTGTTCACTCCTCATATTAGAATAATAAATACACCCCGTCCTATACCCCTATATAAAGCATCATCACATCATTTATGCTCTGCGTCTCCACACCACTTCAACTAGTTTTCTTTTCCTTTCCCCATTCCTTCCCGTTCATCATCAAATCAACATTCTAACTTTCTCCACCAAAAAAAACGAGTGGGTTTGCTAGGCGCTCATGGAGAAATGTAGAGAGAGAGAGAGAGGGAAAAAAATTGAAAATCATTTTATCCCATCGTTTTGATAACTTTTTACTTGATGTGTTCCCTAAGCCCATTTTCCCATCGGTGCGGTAACAAGCTTTAACGTTAACTGTGGCTTCATAAAAAAAAAGATTCTTGAAACGACGACTTCTTTCTTATATCCAAGTTGACAGACTATCCTCTTAACTATTTAATATCCCACTATCCATTTACGAGGGAGTAACAATAATAATAATATTCATATTTTAGCATGTACACATTATTCGAGGAGAAGAATGGAGAAGTTAAATGTGGACTAGTACCTATATAATACTACGGGCTGACAAAAAGGTGAAATATAATGATAAGTTAAAGGAACAACTTTAATCCAAAAGTTTTCTTTCCCCTTTTCTCTCCCCAGCTCCATATGTAACTATGCATTACTCTTCAATTGGGAGCAACGAAGCAAACTAGACACATCATCAGCATCCACCTCTCCGTAATCAACTCATACGATGAAATGATAAAGAAAGAGAAACTTATGCTCAACCATGTTAAGTGCAATGCTTAACGGAATAAAATTTTTGGAAGAAGACGAAAATGTATTTAAGTAGGAACTTTCCACCGGAATGATGATGATGATGATGGTACACGAACAATTTCTCTCTATGCAGGAGTAACATCAGTCAAAAAGTAAATTCAATAATGTTCAACTTTTTCCCTTTTCTCTCCACTCTTGAGAATGATTCTTCGCATAAATGCTTTGATGCCACTTTTACTCTTTTAGATGGGCTATGCTACGCATATATAGCTTCTTTGTGAGGAAATATAAGGATGATTTTTTTTTTAGAAAAAAGCCCCAATCCTGTTGTAGAGTTAAACAACACTCACAAATCAACCAAGCAGAAGTTCAAATGTATTTATAAAGTAGAGGAGGAACCCTAAATATGCCTTTTATTACGAAACTTTCACTTTGCTTTAAGTCATTTCTTAGTTTTCATCTTGAAAAATATGGCATCCATGTAGAGAGATATGAATTTTAACGCGTCTTCTCCCTTTCCCTTAATGACATTCTTGTATAATATAACTTGTCGCTGGATTAAATAAATACTTGTGCTCCTCCTTTGCAGTTTGATCATTTGAGGGGAAAAGTTTATTGTCTTGTTCTTAATTATAATTTCCTACCAATTAATCACCTCCAAATAATTTTTAACTAGTTTGAGCATCCTAACTAAGTGATACTTTATCAAACATGTTGTAACATTGCTGCATATACTTATTAGATATCACTTTTTCTACTTGCAACACTTCAAACGTAAAGTGATAGTCGTAATTTATTCCTCAAAAATGCATAAAAACAGCGTTCGGCCAATCCTGCTTTCTCCTAACTATGTTCACATGCATGTCTGTAGCCTTTTGTGTGTATTTACCATGCCACAACATGTGTATACGTCCGTATACGACTAGAATGTTTTTTTCACTTGTGATATTCATTCTTTGTTGATGTTGATGATGATGATGCTGATGATGGTCCTCGTTTCCAGCACTCAACTTGTTCCCAGAGGACTTTACTCCTGGTAATGTGTCTATACATTCTCGTATACAAACTTTCTCCAACGCTACAACGCATCATTATTACCGTGTCGAAAGAAGCATTTTGCGTACATTTTTTATAGATACACTTGCCCGAGAAAGATATACATGGAGCATTATACTATTACCAGCCAACGATATATTGCAGTTGACTCTTCTTCCCCCTTTTGTGCTAGGTAGAAGGATAAAATCTCCCTGGAATTCCATGTCGAATTCTTTTGGAGGAGACTCCTTGAATGGCAAACATGGTTCTTGTGCAAACTGAGTCAACAAAGTTAAAAAAATATGGAGCTTTTTTCGAGGGTATATGATGCTGTTGATACTGTTAACATATTGGCTACACATCCGACTCACTGCAGCAGATACTGTTTTGTTTCTTTAATGATTTTAATGGTTATTTAATATGATGATGACTGCAAAGAGAGTCAAAGTACTTGAGCATTAATATTTACTCATTTTACAGCAGACGGCCACACATATCATCAGGAGGGATTCTACAGTACTTTCAGTCATTTTGACTTTGCTTCATTGAATCTTGAGAATCCTCAAAAGCTTTACGGAATTGCTTCGGTATTTCAGCTCATACTTTTGTAAGCCATGCATATAAATGTATCCAGTGAATTTTTTTCAGGCGGAACATTTTGTACAAAAAAATAACATTCTGATGAAAATTCCTACTTTTCCTCTCCTCCTCTATTCTTTTCGTAATCTTTTTATTCTTCTCACTTATTTCCGTTTGCTTTCTTATTTTTTTATATTGCTCAACTTGCTCATCTTCACTTTCCCTCTTTTTGCTTTTGCTCTCACTTCCTCCTTTTCTAACGAGGAGAGCGGAACAAGGGAAAAACTTCTATTGAATGACACAAAATGTAACCTCGATGGAGCCAAAGCACCAGAAAATGCTTTCCTATGACTGGACCAAAGGTTATCATATATATTCATGCACCCCTGTGGGTGGCATTAACGATCCAGGGGAAAATGTTTGAATATCCCCGCATGTCTATACAATGAACACTGCCGTATATATGTCTATACTTTACCGTAAATCTAACACACATTGAATGAAACGTGCACTGGAAAAAAGAAAAGTTTCACATATTTCTTTCTGTTTTTTATTCCACACTGACTATATAAGAGATTGATGGTATCGAACTTCTTTTCTCTTCTTTCACCTATCGCTAGAAAGGCAGAACGCCCCATGACTTGAGTGAATTTCCTTTTGCTCTTTTTTCCCTCTCTTGGTGAGATTTTTTCTAGCTTTTATAATGATGATGATGGTGGTAGAGGTGGTGGCTAAGAAAGGATTACGTGAAGTACATTACGTTAGTTTTAAAAAAACATCCGAATATAAATGCTGGATTTGATCCCGCCCTACTTACTGATCGAGAAATGCATTACGCTAGAGAGAGTGTGATACTACAATGGAGGTTCGGTTAAGTGCGGGAACCTTTTATGGTGCTGGTAATAAAAGTGTTGATGAAAAATTGAAAATAAATCAGTAGGTAAAGATGATCAGAGTCAATGTAGCAGTATTTTAGATAAAAGGTGGTGAAAGTAATGAAGACGGAAGAAATACGTAGATTACGAAAGATTACGTATATTTCAAACTATATTTTACCCGTTGGGGTCACTTAGTTTTGTATGATATTACCTGACTTATTACAAATTATAAATAAAGCTAAGGTTAAACGGCTCAAATTAAATCCTACATTAGCTATAGTGAATTTGATAATAAAGATTGCTACCATTCCTGATACTTTTTTAATATCTTATTTGAACAAAGATTACTTAGTTGAAGGAATGTTTTTATAGTTATATTTCT
This sequence comes from Lepidocyrtus paradoxus, assembly GCA_034696885.1. Classification (NCBI taxonomy): domain Eukaryota; kingdom Metazoa; phylum Arthropoda; class Collembola; order Entomobryomorpha; family Entomobryidae; genus Lepidocyrtus; species Lepidocyrtus paradoxus. The sequence goes on from JAQGAH010001403.1 coordinate 3,837, forward strand.
ATGCATCCTCATCTGCATCCAAGTCTTAACTTTTTTTGTGCTCCATTTTCCCTCCTTATTTATGATACAATTTACGCCTACAACAGACACCAGGAACGATGTTGCCAGTCAAAAAAACGTTATTTGTGATATGAGACCTCTGGTTTGAGAGAGATCCTAAACATTAACTGTGTAATTTAGTGATGACAGATATCCTAAATTTTCAATCTACACATTTCCATTTTCCCCCCACCAATCCCTCCATTTTCCCCTTCTTACTCCGAGTAGGCTCAACATTGAAAAAAACTTTGTTGACGAGATTCTTCATCATATTCAGCCACAGCAATAATAAAACATCAGGGTATGATAAGCGTTTTCCTAAGGAAAAAAATATGTGATTTGTAGATGTTTTCTTTTCTATTCCTTACCCTATTCCCAAAATTTGTCTTCTGAATGAGAAATAAATTGCTCCACTTGAAGGAAAACACCGGATATATATTTGAAGGAATAATGACTAGGCTGCAGAAGAAACTTATTGCCAGTGTACTCCTGGAGTCTGGGCAAGTAGTAAACAATGTTCCATACCGTGCTTCTGACATTTTGGAACACTTCGCCTTTCTCTACCCACCGTCCTTATATATTCTTATGCCATTTTCATCCAATCCAACGGCTAGATTCCAACCTCCATCGGCGGTGTTATGCTGGTGCCACAAATATAACTGCCAACTGCCAGCAATTTGAGGGAGCGAGTAGGGGCTATTCTATCTCAACATCGTATAAGGTTTCCAAAATACCTAATATTCAGTCTATTTCGTACATTAAACTACATTCATTCCTCCTTGCTGCCCGCTCATCATGTTGATAAGACAGGGAAGGAGAGAGAGAGATGCCAATATGAGAAGGAAACTGGAAGGAAAATATTTCCGACTATAGTCCCCTGCTACTGAAGGACTAGTTACGAGTTGAGTAGAAGGAAACCCCATCATTAAGATTTCGCCATGATATATAGATATCATTGAAATTTATTGAGGAACTATCGAGTAAATCTTCCTTCCGGACAATGAAATGAGAAAAAATCTCTTTCTGCCATTTCTTTTCCCTTTACTCCTCGCCATGCCTCAACAAAGCACTCTGTAGTAGGTATAAAGTGCACCAATAAATTATTTTCTCTTTTTGCTCCCGATATATCAATACATAAAATCAAGTTGTTTTCTCCACCAGAGTTTGAGGTTAGGCCAAGAAAACATCTTTTCTATTACCACTTCTCCCTTGCTAGCCATTTGTAGAGGTTATTTAATATATTGTTTTATACAGCCATCCATGACATGACTGGAATCGTACATTTGCTAAGAATCAGAATGAACCCATCCCGATTTTTTCACTTCCTTCTACATACTACTCAAATATAATCTCACACATTTCCCTTCACTAGTAATTTTTGAGTTAGTTAGTGCGATCCCCCCTTAAATACGAGTAGTGATGGGGGAATGGCATTAAATGAGAAACGGAAAGATGCCAAGAGCCTCAAAAAAGGATAGAATTACTGCCTTTACTCGTATGGTAAATATAGTTTGGAGTGAACCGCAAGAAAAAAAATAGATTATGGGATGGAAAAGTACGAGTTTGAAAGTTGGAAGGAAAAATCAATTGCTCAGACTGATGTTCCTCTCCCAAATTTCCTCTCTGCTTATACAGATCATCCCCCCATCCTATCCTCATCATCAACTCGAATAAACTGCACACACGCATTTCAAAAACGTATAGCGCAAACCGAAAGCCCAACCACAAGAAAAAAAAACGGCATCATTGCGTACTTTACGTTCGTGTGAGTAGGGGAACATTAAACCACCAACTGAGCTTAGAACAAAGTACCTCTTCTTATTTTCAAAATCCTAGGCAATAAGTAAAGCACTTGAGCGTGCCCTGATCTGAAATTTAAGACAAATGATGAAGGAAAGAAAAGGATGAGGCTGATGGTGCGGTGGTGGTGGTGGTGTGTGGTGGAAGTCAAATCAAATCAACCTTCCCCAACTCACTGAACATGTACGCTAAAGAGATGAAAGAAGACTCCCATATGGTATCGCTGATCATCTTCCAAATATTGCTTTTTTTCAAATCAACTTCACCCAGACTATATACAGCTTCAAATAAACTCGTGTGTAGTCATATATACTTCTAAGAAAAAGATAACTTCTCAAAAAAAACAATGCCTACCGCTTTTATACAAACTGTTTTGTAACCATTATCCCGAAAAGTGGCTCAATAAAAGGGATAAGTTTGGAACAATTCTTGAGAAAAATGGAATTGGATTCTAGGTAAAAATACGAGAGGATGCTGCAGGTAATTCCCTTTATTACGATAGGATACCTCAGGAGTACAAACATCAGCATGATCTGCGTCGCAGTATTAGATTTTTTTGGGGAAATAAACAATTGTTCTGCGATAAGTTTACTCTCGAGCTATTGAGATGGAGACTTACGAAAAGATTGAAATCAATTTGTGACCAATGTCGGGGTGAATCTCGTTGATATTTTCATAAGACAAAATTGTTTCTCACAAATCATAATGATAAAAACACATTCGAGTAAATATGAAGACAATGAGTTTGAGAGGGCTTCCTGGACATTTCTGATTGAGTGAGTCTTTGGTGTTTTTACAGCAGCTATTGCATTGGATAAGAGATGACCGTACTCAATGACTTGTTCTTTGAAGATGTTGTTTTTCTCGTTTCAGTCTTGATCTGGATGTTTTATTATTCCAGAAATATTTTGTTGAATTGGATTGAGGTAGGCGGAGCGACAACAAATATTATGGTGTCTCCAAGTGGAAATGAGTAGTCCATATCAAATAAGACCTACGTATTTACTACAAACAAATACCTAAGCGGTCCAAAGCAGTTATCATCATTAACCGATAAGGACATTGCGTGTACCGATTTATATAAAAAACTGTTTTTATTACTATAATTTGAAGTGCTTTTCAGCTATAGAAAACCCGTCGTTAGCGGCCTTCTTCCTTCATTCTCATTACTTATATTTTAGGGTATCGGTGTTCAATTTCATTCTCATTTTCTGTCTGGAATATTTTTGAGTAAAAAATAAATAGATTAGTATTTTTACGTACATATCCATTTAAAAAATTGGGACAGCATAAAAAAAGACGAACCTTTTTCAACAGCCCTCTTCTGAAAAGGAGCTGAGTTCACCCCTCGAACGAAACTATTGGAGATTGCATGATTGAAACGAAAAGGAGATCAAGCCATTATTACTGTTTTCTCAGTTCATTTTCGAGCCTAAACAGGGGCAAAAAATGCGTCAACCAGTCAACCCAGTCAAGCAATCTTATTATATTATACCTCCTCATAGTCAGCATCGACGTAGTTTGATGATGAGAAGGGAGCAATTTTGTTTTAAAGAAAATGGGTAAGACAAGCTTAGTTAATATTTGTCCGATGGCTCGTCCGTCGAGCAACACGAGCCTTCTGTGTGCCTCTCAACTGGAGTGAACATCTGCTCAAAAAAATCTCCTGATCCTTTTCACGAACCTTTCTTATCTTGAAAGATGAAGAAAAAAAGAATTTCTATTTGCCAGGTGTTTTCCGAGACATCAGCAACAGCAACCACCGCTGCTTAGCTCGTTATATCATTATAAAAATGAGTCCTAGGCTATTGCTTCTGCTGGAGCAAAAAATGAATCTTTGTTGTTGGTAATATGCCATGTTTCTTGCTTTTTTCCTACCTACAATTTTACCTGAGACCTTGTCTGTCGCTCAATCATTGTCCGACCTAGAATGTTAAAATCTCTAAGATATACCCATATGCAAAGTACGTTATAAGAATACCCTTTCATCAACGGACTTGCATAGATGGCGACTTGTGATTGGAGGTACAAACGTGTTTATACCGTATCATATCAAACTTTGGTTAAAAGTGATAGTCGAATAAAATGAAATTTTTTTAAGAATGTTGAACTTTTCATTATCATAATTTCATTTTTTTTCTTTAAAAAAAAGGACTAGCAAAAAGGAGAGAAAGGCAATTAAAATATGTGTTCAGTATCAACTTGAACGTATTTACTTTTAAGCCTTGCTGTTTCAATCAGCTATAAGTGGAATTAAAAACTACAGCTTGGAGATAATTCCAAAGTACATTATATAAGTATCAGTGTAGCACAAGCCTTAAGGGTCATTCTGAAAAAGTAATTTCAGTTGGTGGCCACATTAGTTTACTTCTTGTCTGAATAGGCGCTTCTGGAATTCAATTTAAACTAAAATGCAACAGCTTCTGGATAGAGCTCAAAGGGAAAAAATTTACTCCAGCATTGGATTACAGGAGCCAATAATAGATTACCATGTAAAGATCCAATAACCAGGGCAGAAGCCAAAGGGCATGAGAAACTCGCGTGTTTTTTCTCCATGATACTAAAGCTGGAAAATGGGTGGATTTGTAGTAATGTGGCTACGCTTTTTTAATATTATTACCCAAGTTGGGGTTGACTCAAGTACATCCATTCCCCAAAGCACATTATAACAATAGCAGAAGAGGAGAACATTTGATAAAGCCCTTGAGCCATAAAAGGTCGGTTCATTAATTGGCCCGAAAGATGTTCCTTTCCTTCCCAATTCAAATATATTATCCGAGCAGGCCTCCACTGGCGTGTTCTGGAGGGCAGTTACAAGGAGCAGAGCAAAAGTATCATTTACTTCCGTGGTTTAATCTTTATTTCTGTTTCAATTAAACTCGGCATTATTACTGCCACTCGGCCCCTAATAGAAAATAATGGCTTTGATTTTTACTTCGTAATCTAATTCTCATCCGAGGCTGGATGCATACTTTGGTTTGAAGTGGTTCTCGATTTATCAATGTAACTACGTTTATATGCAGAATTTTTTAGCCCATTCTATGTAAGTGTGGGGGAATAGATTAAATTCGATTCTGATATAAAGTTTGAGAAGTAAAGTTATATAAGGCATATGCATCTAATCTATAGTTTAGTGATCCGTTTCATTCAACTTTCTACTTCCATTGCTAGGGCACCGTAGTGATTACATACCCATCGTATTCGAAATGACACTACTTATCTTTCAGAGGCGTACGTTGGTGGCTCTGCTACACGTTTTGGAGAAAGCAAAGTTCATTATGCAATCCACCTTGTGAGAGTAAAAATGGTCTAAAAAGTTATCGGCCCTTCTTTTCATACAAAAGTAGTAAGTCTGATGGTTCCCCCTTTGTTGGAGAAAGCGACTCGTGAAATCTTCCTTCCCTTTTCTCCCTCTTTTTATCCAATAAACGAAAGAAAAAATTCAGGAGAAAAGAATGTAATAATAATATTTAAACGCTAGTTACCACTACTGATCAGGGAGATGAAGGGGGAGAGGAGCCAAGGAGCCTTAGAGGAAATGAGAACAAATATGCTTGCAGAATTTTTAAACTTGATACGTTTTTTTTTAGAAAGAAACTGATACTTTGATGATCAGTCTGACGGTATTATTGAGCCACAGCCATAACCAAATGCCACTTTGAGGTCTTAGTAGGCGTGATGTTATGCATGAAATTCAAGAATTCTAAGGAGCTCCTCAGTTTTTTTTTGTTAGGGATAGGGAATTTGTTAGTGGCAAGTGGGAGCCAGTGGTTGAATACGGAAGTTATTTGAATCGATCTATCTATCTCTTTAAAAAAACGAACTGGATTTTGTTACTACAAAAAGTTTATCACCATTCACTCTATACTTTCAAGTTTTCTATAAAAAAAAGTTAAGTTAAATAGAGTTTTTCATGGGGATATTTCTACCCAAGAGGGATAGTGACTTGACTCCTGTGAATATTTATGGACTTTCTTGTCAAACTCATCGGGCTCCCGTTTTTTTCCCTTTGTAGTCTCTCATATCATCTCTTAGTTTTACTCTATGTGGCTGTGCCAACTTGTCTGACATAGATTGGAGAACTAGCCAACTCCACTGTAAGGCCTGCTAGTTTCACTGGTCTTTAAACTTTCCCCAAGTATATGGCTATACACAACAGAGAATAATCTCAAGTCAAAGACAAAGATGAAATGCATTTGTTTCGCAATGGCTATAGCATAACTGTTATGTTGGGAGGAAATACCTGCTTTTGATTGTGGTTAGGCATATTATTTCCCCTCAACCTTGTATCACGCCCAGAACTAGATGTGAAAGTGACTGAAGAGGGGTTTATGAACTAAATCTTGCAAATAACTCATGATAATGTCACTATTCCGGGGAAATGTAATAAAAGAAGAAAAGGCGACGGCTGAGAGTGAGATGAGAGAATATGAATGTACACAGTAGTGTTTAAAAATGCACAGATACCGTACTACACAGATTTATTGTAAGGGGTGTGGGTGGCTTTTAGCTAAAACCTAATACATCACACCACTTTTTCTCCAATATTTTATGTGGGAAGTTGGATTTAGTTATTTGTCAGATATTTTATGCTTGGTAGATTTAAAGCTTTATAAAAATCCAACTCTGGAACAAATTACAGGATATTTTCACTCAAGATGAACTCTCATTGTTGTTGGAAATGATATCGATATGACAAATATCTGTGAAATGAAAATAGATATGAAACAACGCATATTACGTTTAGGTATTCTATTTACACTGCTAACTTGTAAATATTGCCACCTTCGTAGAAATGAGCTTGCAGCTTACTTCAGCAAAACTTTGAGCAAATATGTTTTCCCCGTGTTCATTTCATTTCGTTTCACAACATCTCAAAACAAACAGTCGAGCCGGGGAATGAGCACCCTATCCTCCTCACCTTGTTCACTTTAAATTGTCGTACTTTCTCCAGCGCGTTTGTTGTTCAGTAACGAAATTTTCATTTGCTGTTATTGCCATTATTATTATTACGAGGCAGTTTCAACAACCTCATCATCATCATCCCATCCTTGACTCCTCCTCGTCTCCTCGGCTCGTTTTGAAAAATGGGTTAAACAATCGTGAAAAGGCATGTTATCGCTGCAGGTGAATGTGATGCAATAGCGATTTTATTCTTGAGCAGATAGGTATACACCGTGTCTTCTGAAAGGGACTGGTACACAAGATTTCTGCACGAGTCATCACATCACTAACTGTAATTCATTACACCGGCATTATTATAATATGGGGAAGGGGAGCAAAATATATTAAAGTAACGGCGGATGGAGGAAAAGCCCGCATTTTTACATGTTTCGGCTTTTCCATTACTTTCCCCTTGCACAGCGTATTACAAACTTATGATGATGTCACGACGATATGGTATGATGGGCCATGTTGAAAGTTGCTTGTATAGAGGGACCTATCATCACTTTGGAGCTGTTCTCCCTATTAGACAATAATATAGAAAATGGGCAGCGCATACAGCGGAACATTGTCAACAGAAGATGAAATCCAGAGAAAAATGCTTAGACTTCCAATTTTTTTTCTCGAGTTTTCATCTCAATTCCCTCTCAAAAGTGGGATGAAATTTCACCACTGCCGAATTGCCGAGGATGAAGTTGTTTTGCTTGTACAAGGAAGAGTAATAGATCCCCGAACCTTTTAAATGTTCCTTATGAACGATGAAGCGTAATGAAATATGTTGTCAGGAGATTGTTCGCCAGGCACCATATGTCCTCCTTCCATATGAATGGAACGATCTGTTTGCAACATACTTCATAACCTAAGTACATATTAGTATACATTACCTTTCACTCCGCCAATGCTATATCTATCGCAGTGGGCAACTTTAATGCAGGGGAAAATGTAATCGTTTCTAGGCGTGGGGAAAGGAGTAAGTAAAAGCAGTGCTGGTGTAATCATTCCCAGCACCACTAGAAATAGAAATGGTAGCATATTACCATCATTGTCATCATCGCCATCATAACGGAATGAAAATATTGCCCATATTGCACCTTGTTTCGAATCATTTCACTCGATTACCCTGTTTCATTTTGTGGCAGTATGTAATAATGTAATATGCAAGGCATGAGAGTCTACGCAGGGCCTGAAATACTGGCCGTTTTTTGGTCGTTTCGCCTTTCCCTCATCCATTCTCCCCGCAATGGGATATGGAGGGAAAGCACTATTTAACTATGATATGCTATATGATATGATATCGTAATAATATTAGAAAAACTATGCTCCGCACAAATACGGAGAAAGTGGGATGTATGCAAACAAGAGTGAAAGTAGTTGAGTTGGCTGTTTCATATTTCAAAATTATATTCAGAAATAGCACCACCATCATCAGCTATATATGACCTTATAACGAGGCACACGGTGGCAACGACAGTTCCACGAATGTCAGGGAATGCTCTTGTGTAACGATATTTAAAACCAAACCATGCCGAGAATATCATCATCATCATCACTTTTATACCCGTCCCGTTCCCTATGTGGGAAAAGTGAATGGATCGAGTCCTTATTTTTCACACCCTCTCTCCCGTACAAATGAGGTAGTAACATCGGGGTTCACATCATCAATTTAATGGCTCAAGCTGGAGCAATTCGGGACTGTAAAATCTCCACCTAATTTAATGGACCATTTTTTTCAGAGAAATTTAATCCTGTAAAATAAAATCCTACAAGATGACGATGCAACGATGATGATGATGATGATAAAAGATGAAAAGGAGCTGTATTGTGTACAATTCCAAGAAAAAGATTTTTTGCTTACTCGCCTCCCTGAAAAAAAACGTGTTTTATATCATATCGTATTATTGCCCTATCGTATGTCATGTTAATAATAACAAAAAAGGGAAGAACTTGTCCAATACATTTCATTTTACAGTTGGATGAGTCCAAGCCATATCACAATGAGTCCTTTATTGGGAAAGGTGTATGGAGCGTAAAACGGTTACTTAAACCCAACTAATTCAAAGATGTATAAGACGGGTCCAATATATATATTTGTTTTCAAAGTGATTTGATCACTTTCGTGAACTCGAACCGTTTACTTTTCCTGGCCTTTTTTTATCCTCCTTTTTTAAAACTCTTGGTCGCCTCCGCTTTCCTTTCTTTCTGGCCAGTCCAGTTGAATAAAATGAAGTGAGTATGTGAATGACTATGTGTGTGTGTGTGATGCAATAGTCTGCACATCCGGTGCGGTGATGAAGGCGATGTTGATGTTAGCACATAGGAAATCGTATAGAGGGTCTTAAAAATTCAATCTTGGAAAAAAACCTCTCTATTGAGCCTATTCACGCAACACTTGTCAGTTCTAGTAGGAATAAATTGAAAAGAATAAAAAAAGGAATCGCTCTAGACCGTTTGTGATGCGTTAGTATAGTTCATTCCAAGCCATGTCATTTGGTTTATCTTGTTGGGAAGTATAGTATAGTAACCAGTGGCCCACTCAACCTCAGACGATAATCCTAGTAATAATATTATTTTTACTAAAAGGACCGGGATATTACGGACTGTAAAATTGTGTATAAAAAGCATTTTAATTTTACCATTCTATACGAGCCCGTCAATGATTTTATGTTATCCCGAATGTATTCTCGTAAGTGAGAATGGTGGAATATCTCCAGCTATTTCTCATTTTTATTTTCACTCCCTCCATTGTCCCCTTTTAGGCCGGGGCTTTTTGGAGATGGGCCATTTTCTATATTTGTATGGGCAGTGGAGAAGGATAAAAAAAGACCCTAATCTAACTCATTTCACACAAGTACGACATAACACTCCCTATGTCGTATCCCATGCCAAACGAGGCTTTACCCGGTTTTCATCCAGGAGTGTCATAATCATGCTTAGAGAATCCAGATATAACTATTGTAATATAACTTGTCAAAATCTCTATTTTGGCTTCATTCCTGCTATTGCCACCCCACACCATGGAATGATACAATTCTTATTCTTACAACTTTTTTTCATTTCTTTCTCTCTCCCTCGCCACTGTTCCCTTTACGTATTTCAATTAAGTACAAAAAGAAAACGGGATAAGAGTTTTTTGGCCATTCGAATTTACCGTATAGCCCCGTCCGAAACAAGAGTTTGGAGAAAGCGCGTGGCGACGACGCTTTCAGCTGAGTGCATATAAGTCTACTAAACTGACATTTCCATGTTTTCTCCTGCCAACAGCAAAACAACAGCCGTTTTCTCTGATTTAACCCTAACGCAATAACTTTTCCTCTCATGGAGCAAAAATAACTTGCTATAGCTGTCTACACATGTATCAGGAGTCAATGCTGAGAAAAATATTCAATAGACAAGGAAAAACAATTTTATTGCGTTACATCCCCAATACTGCACAAAAGAGCGACAATATCGGGATACATAATTCGTATGTAATGGAACCACTTGGTTCGTTGCTCCTTTTCCTCTCAATATAGCAGAAAAAAGCATATTATGACTGGGGCTCGAGAGGAGAAGGGAAAACAGAGATGGAAATGAAATGAAGAAGAATAAAAGAGGAAGATGAAGTTGAGAAAACTTTGTCGGATGGATGGATGAACATGAAGGGAAGGATGTTGGAACTGCTGAGCTCAGCATATTAAGCAGTTTTTCTTCCCCAATATATTTATTTCGCCGGTTCATCTTCACTCATAACGAAATCAAATATGTATTTTTCCCTTCATGAGTATGTACACAGGGATGAATGAGCCTAGATATAAGTAAATGGGATGCCAAGTTAGTGCCAGATATGAAATGAAATAAAAAAAACTGCTGGAGAATGGTAAAGATGAAGTATCATGAAAGTAAGAAACAGAGGATATCGAAATCCCAAATGCTTTATATATGTTTCTCTGCCGCCAACAGACAACAATGACGCTTTCCTCATATCCGCATCCTCTCCCAAATAAACTCCAGACTCAAAATCATTGACAAGTAAGTCAACTTTTTTTATATCTTTTTAGCTCCTTCATTCC